>CM075853.1:6206220-6288942 GCA_037975125.1 Latrodectus hesperus
GGATAAACACTTTAAATATTGAAATTGTTCGAATTGGAACTATTAGAGAAGGGAAATATTTTTAATAAGAGTTGATTTTAAGCATTAATATTTAGTCATAAATTTGGAATTTTAATCATCAATATTTAGGATATTATAATAAATAATATTTTCTAAACTAATTAATTAAATTAAAGAAATTGAAATTATAAATTGAAAGTTTTGCTGCATTTAAAAAAAATGTTGAATAATGGTGTAAATCTGTCCAAGTTGGAATAGATAAATAGGATGTATTCTAGCTCATCCCTTTTATACCTCCGTGTATTTAAAATTATTGAATTTTTTTATGTAAAAACAAAGAGGAAACAATATTCTTAGTATAAAATTAAACTTATTTCTTAAATTAAAATATAAGAAGTTTAAAAAAAAAGAAAATGGTTTACAAAAAATATACTGCCGGAAAATTATATTTGCATTTACTTGTTTATTACTTATGAAAAGAACAAAGTAATATATATATAGAGAGAAACAAAGTAATATAGAGCTCCAGTGGCTCAGTAGCTTCACGCCGCTTCCTGTAAGCTCAGCAAAGTGAAGCATCATTTGCCGCGGGCAGTGGTTGGGAGAGTGACCACGGTGTACTCCGGGAGTTGGGGACGTGTCCACGTTAATATGTGACGTCCAAAGTCCTTCCGCTGTCGGGGCGTAGATGTGGAGAGGAGGGTGCCAGCTCAGGTGTGGCCTCGTCACCTGACCGTGGTTCAAAATGACGAGGCACCTTAAAAAGAGCAAAGTCGTACTTTCACTTTCGTGGTGCTCTGTTCCAAACGAAAGACGCTCTCTATTGACTTAATTGAGACTAAGAGACTAACTGGTTTTATGGTTTCTTCCTTTACTGTTCACGCTGCAGCAAAATCTTTTGAAGTGTTCATGTAAATGCCTGTTAGTTTGTAAAAAGTTTCCATTTCTTGATTCATATCTCGTAATGTGGTATACCATTTTTTAAGAACAATCAAATAGCATGTTTGTTTGCTCAGCAGTTGGTAATGGAAGCCGCTGAAATTCTGCATGATATTCCCCTTAACTAAAATGAACTAATTAATTCCATATTCTATTGACTGTCCGGGAATCTAAAAGTAACAGTCAAATAGAAAACAAATATCCACCATTAGACACACTCCAGGCAAAAACTAACACAACTGCTTTTAAGTATCGATGTTGCATCAATTTTGGTCTCTATTTAATTGGAGAAAGGCATAGTTAAAATGCACAGTTTCCTCATCATTACTCTGGAAACAAGCATAGAGAAAAATGTATTCGTTTAACTTTGGAAATGGTTGAAAACAAAGAAGAGCCTAGAGCTGTGCGCCTGTTTTTTAGTAGTTGATGGTTTGCAATACATGAAATTAATGGTCGCATGCCTTCTATATATTTGAACACTGCAAGAACATTGATGCAATATAACGTGACGATGTTTCGCAGTGTGATTGGGGAGAATTATCCTTGTTCACATTGTTAATCTGTTGAAAGATATACCTTAGAGATTTGCTGGAAATTATTGGTATACTTCCTTTAAAGTCCACTTATATCAACTCATGTGGCAAGTACTTTTAAATAAATCAAACTTTTTTATCACTTTGTATCGTGTGTTCAGATTTCCTTCAACTGCCCCCCATAAAACAATGTGAGCAGCAAATATGGGGTAGAATAAATCACAATTCCATTTGGTTGCAATCTTGATCAAAATCGGACCTTTGCTTTAGCCATTTCTTCTTTTAACACAAAAACTTGGCAATTATTTTCTCTCAAAAAAGCAAAATATGTTCAAATGCAACGTGTTTATATAACTTCCTGTAAAATCTCTCTTTTTTAAAAAACATTGTAAAAGTCAGTACTACCATTTGTATTGTGTAGATGAATGAAAAAGTTAATCACTTATATGACCTTATATGTTCCATATGCTATTAGCTGGCATGTCATTTTTTTGGCGCAGAAATTTCAAAGAACAGTATTGTATTTTAGAACTGACAATTAGTTTTTTAGATAAATATTTTAAAATGTTGTATGTATTTTATGTTCTAATTATTTCAACCTAGAGATATCAAGACAGTCGGCACCATTCAAGATTTAGTTATGATGATTAAAGAAAAACACTCGTGTAGCAGAGAAAATACCAGGGAATTTTTTAGATGAATGGCAGATTATATCGGAACAATGTAATACACATGTCCTTTTATGCCATTCTATATAAAAAAAATTTTAATAATAAAAACAATAAAGAGGAAATAAGACTAAGAAAACAAAAAAATATTCTCAGCTTTTAGCATAAAACTTTCAATGATTATAGCTTTTCATGTTATTGAATTTTAAAATTGTGTCTCTGGAAAGATTACAAGTTACAAATGTCAAACTTGCATCAACCTCTTGATAGTACAAGAATCAGAATTTAAAACCCATATATGCAAAACAAAATTGATTAATATCAATATTGCCTGAAGTAAGGCAGGATGTCCACGGATTTTTCAAACACAATTTGCAATTGGATGCGTGTAATATCTGAGTGAATCTTTTCGTACCTCATGTTGACAGAGTAACTTTTTAACAACATATGTTGGAATGCAATTACCACTGACTCATGACTTTCGATTTACAAAGCATATGTAATTTTAGGTGACTTTTTGTTTGTGTTGGTAGTTACCAAGTAAATATGTAAAAGTACAAATATGGACCTTAATAAATTTTGTGTAAAATATCTATAGCTCATAAGATGTGATCAATCTTCACTTACCTATAGGTACTCTGTTCTCTCTGTTTTGAGATCTTATATACCATAAATGATTTTATTTATATGCAGAACGCTAAGTGACTGAAAAGAACTGGAAAGAAATTTAAAATTCGAGTGACTAACAGCAATACTTTCCTTTGCAATGCAGCAATACTTTCCTTTGCAAAATTCCTACAGTAGTACGCTGGATGGTGATACACGGTTAAGATACTAGGAGGTATTTCTTATCGAAATGTTGAAGAAATGTAATATATCGTGTCGAATATATCTGTGTATAAAAACTCCGTAATTTCGAAATTTGTTTTCGACATTGTCCTTCAGGCCCATTATTTGAGCCGGAATCGTGGTCATTTGTGCTAATACAGGTAAAGATGCCGTACAATCTAGCATGAAAAATTCTGAGTTTGCTAATTTTTTTGGTAGATTTTCTTGTGTATCTATATCAACCTGGTTTTTATTACGTCATAGAGATGGAGACCTATAAGAATATGTAGAAAATTCTATTTTGGCTACTTTAGTATTTAAGTCATCGCGAGAAATCATAATACGTCATCTTGTCAACATTGTTTAGTCACCAGAAATATTAATTCAGGATTTGGCATGTTGAATTATACGGCTTCTGTGCTCTAATATATTTGGCTGATAAGTATGAATTTCTTTCTGATATTTTAAGTGTATTGGATATCTTTCTTTCAAGAATGGATTGCATCTCATTAAAATATATAATGCGAAAACCACGAGTTGTCTTTGTATTTTTAAACTTTTTTGATGTAAGGAACTTTCAATGTATACCCGATCTGCATGTTTTCAAGATATGTTCCTCATTGAAATCTATTTACGCAATTTCCTGATGTTTTCATATCACCATCCCTAGCCCCACTTCGACTGACGAAATTTAGAACATAGTTTAATTACTTAGTTACTTTTGAACTTACTAAGAAACTTTTGAACATAGTTTAAACTACTGATATCAATTTAACAATTCACAAATTTTTATTCATTTAAAAATTTTTTTATCTAAACTTTAGAAAAATAAAACATTTTAATAATGCAATATTTTTTTTAAAAAAATTAACATTAAGTTTTTACAAATTAATTATAATAATCAGAAAAAAAATTACTTCCATTATTTGCTTTATTTTTTTATCCAATGGCAGGCACACAAGGGTGACTGAACCCTATGCCACAACAACGCCAGAAACTGCTACTCATTTATCGTTACCCAGCGGGCACCTGTGAACCAAGTCACGGAGGCGAGTAGCGTTACCCGCGCCATCCACCACAAACCTGTTTATAGGGCGGGCCACATTCATACAACATCACAGAAGAAAGGACAGAGAGAACTGATAAGGAAAGAAACATCTATGCCCGAACCGAGATTCGAACCCAGGACCAACAGTTCAGGAGTCAGGAACGCTAACCACTCAGCCAATCGGTCGGCTTATTTGCTTTATAGTTTCCTTTATTTTATGAATATGGAAACTATAATGCATTAAAAACACGTAATATCTTTCATATTAATGTCAAATATATAAACAAAACAATTTTCTGCATAGTCTTCGAAAATATAAGTGGCAATAAAAATGCATGTTTTAATTCTTTTCTCCATTCCTCAAGCTCTCTGAGGAATATTTAATTCAAAAACCTAGCAATAAAATGTTATTTTATTAGGTTTTCAATCAAACATTCTATCACTCAAAGCATTTATTATAAAAAATTTTTGGGAGAATTTAAAATGGTATTTTTTCTAGTTAAAAACAATTATTTATTTGAAGGAGAGTGTCAAATAACCATAATAATATTAATGATATTTATGTTTAAAAAGGTTTTTACATAGTTTGAGTGATTTAACTAACGTATTGAGGTTAAGGCTAAGAAATAAAATCCTGTGATTTAAAATTTATTGGAAAGAAAACTTGAACGTATCATTTATGGCTGTATGATAAATACTTATTGGAATTGAATGGTAATATCTACTTGAATCTCAATTCGATGTTTCACAATCAGATAAAAGTGAAAAATAAAATATAATAACTATAAAAATTAGAATAATAATTTACAATCATTCAATTTCGCTTCTTAAATAAAAACAAAAATCAAATTAGATTTTGATTACAGCTTGTTCCTGGTTCTTATTACATAACAAAGGCTATCTTAATCTTTAATCAATATGAAAGTTTATAGATTAATAATGTTTAAAAATGAAAATACTAGCTATAGAATAATATGCGTCTTAAAATGTGCTTAGAAAATACAGCAAAAATAATTTTCATTTTGATTATTGGCTTGTAACCCACATTTAATTTGAAATCTAACTATAAAAATATGATCAGTTTATCACAAGTTACTATCAAATTTACCACAAGAAGTTATTAAAATGGGGCAAATACCATGTGCCAATTACTCATTTTATATAAATAACTCATAAAATTATTCATATATACTCAAACTATGTTATAACGACATTTTTATCAAAATTATAATGAAACGATCTTATATATGAATGATATGAATTTTATTTATGAGAAACTTCAACAAAGAATTTTGAAATGATCAATTGTTGAATTTCATTACTAAATCATTTTAACAATATCACATATATTGCTAAAAAAAATCCTTTACTTTTTTAATAGTTGTCTTTTATAGTTTAGCAATACATATACTTCAATAATTTCCCCATCAGTGAAATATATTTTAATAAGCACCTTTTGAGTTATTAATGTTCATAAATTTTCAACGAATTAATTCAGTTTGATCGCATATCTTCCTGCAAATCCAAATCGAACTGCTTCTTGGCTTCTTCTGCAACTTCCGGACACCTGAGGACCTTGAGGGCTGTCATAGCCATGGCCTTGCTTACTTGAAGAGTCGGCTCTTGTGCGGTTTCTGCTCCAGCGTCTGCAGTGAAAGGTTTTGTGTGGTTGAAGTTTTTGCTTGGAATGGCATACAAGGGATGGAAAGATGGAACTTTGTGAGAAACGTTTCCCATATCAGTAGACCCAACTGGATCATTCGTCACTGGTTTGTCAAGTCCTGAGACTCCTGAAATCGAAAACTCAATCTCCATACAGTAGTATTTATAATAAAAAGAGAACAGTTCAGGAATACATTTATTAAACAGTTACTCAAAATAGTATGAACTTTATTATAAAAAAAATTTAATATTCGCTTCAATATTATGTATTTTTAAATAACATAAATAATAAAAATATAAAATTTAATTACATTCCTTAATAATAAAATGGAATCCCAGAGGCTTAGTGGCAGCGTTTCACGCTCCCAAGGTGGCTCAATTCTCTAGCTGGGCAAGGTCGACTCAGTCTTTCATCCCTTCAATGAGTCGATAAACTGAGTACCAAGCATGCTTGGGAACTAAAACCTAGGGGAAGCACGTTAGGCTGACTACCTAACGTGGACATATGCTTCTCACCCAGGGCCCATGATCCTGAAAATAGTTATGGAACACTGTAGGCCTTGGCCCTCATGGGCTGTCGTGCCACGGAGCTTAGTTTAGTTTAATAATAAAATATGATATTTTTTATCCAAGGTCCTTCCTAATCAACAGGCCATATGCTGACTCGTTGTTTAACATAGGTTTTAAAAAACAAAAGCAAATGTGTAGGGACGTAAGAAAATGGAAGTTAAAATAAAACAAAACAAAAACATTTATTACGACATTACACATGATCAAAATAGTTACAAAAGAAAATAATTAATAATAATAAACAAGGCTATATATAAGGTTAGAAGGAATATTACAAATAATTAAACAAAGATACTTATGAACCGGATGGTTCGCCTTCCACTTCTCACATTTCTCTTCTTATTCTCTAACTCTATTTCTTATTGGCATACCTGCTAACTTTCAGAAAAGTATTTCAGTAAAACTTTTCTGTTTTAATCCGTGTGACTAAATAAAAAAATTATAACTCTACCATTTCTTTTCCCCATCTATAGTTTTTCAAGCTGGAGGCTTCCTCCCCCCCCCATTGAAAAAGGGTTTGACATGTGCATTTTCGGAGCCTCTGCAACCACACAGTCCGGGAAGTTATTTCTCTCTTCCCACAGATGGGTTGAATGGGGTGCTAATTTCCGTTTCTCATCATGGCTAACAAGAAAAGATCGCCATTATGTGCTAAGATATATTTTTTTTTCTTTTTAAACTTTGTTTAGAAGAACCGAAACGCGTATAATAGTTCATGCTATCAGTAAAAGCGTAAAACCTGTGCATCTTGCGTAAAATTTACGCACGATGCGTAAAAGTTGGCAGGTCTGTATTGGTTTGGTTTGGTTTGGTTTGTTTGTCGCTCAACGGTAATTTTTTGCACACGAGGGCTAATTAGACCGGGACTTACGGCTTAAAGTGGATTCCGAACCACTACAAACATCCATGCCCAAGGTGGGATTCGAACCCACGAACTGTTGAACCGAAGGCAAGAGCGCTAACCATTCGGCTGCCAGCTCGGCTCAGGTCTGTATTGGATACGAATATCTTGTAAGTTCACTCTATTGGGCAGTAACGCCATCTCTTGTCAGTAGAGTTAATATAGATCTGTTACAAAGGTATATTTAATGTCTATATCATTTAACTTGGGACAAATGAAAAGTTGCTGACTATTCATAAATCATTTATGGGCATGGGGAAAAGTTGTTACACTGAATATATTAACACGCTGTTGAAAGTTAATCATGGCTCATTAAAAACAAAAGTGGACGATACCTACCTTCCTGAATATATCAGGAAGAATCTTGCTCTTATTTTGTTGGTATATATTATCTTCTAATTTTTTTCCAAAAGTAATTTCATTAAAATGGCTTTTCTTAAAGTTTTTAGATTTGCTCTTGGCCCGTGGTAGCCTAGTAGTTAGGGTGTCAGCCTTCTATCCGGAAGGGTGGGGTTCGATTCCCAATGCCGCCAAAGATCCATCGAGTACATGAGATATACGTGCTCGTTAAATCTGTGGAAACGAAAGTCCTGTGGTCGGTCGTTGAGCAGTTACCATGGGTGCAATGTTCTGGAGAAATTTACTCCCCCTTCAGATCAATGCCGAAATTGAGGGAGTAGATCCTTTGGTGCTGCCATCTATCGGAGGATTTAAAGAGTAAAAGTCGTATTTTCATCTTCATGGTGCTCTGATTAAACGAAAGACGCTCCCAGTTGACTTAAATTCGCATAGCCAAGGCATAGCGAGCTTGGCTCGTCCAAGTGTCATTAGTAACAACAACAAATTTGCTTTTGATCAATAATAACTGTCTAAAGAAAACAGAGAATGCTATTGTGGTAAAAGCGGCAGACTTTGCAAGTATATTCGGTTTTTCCTTATAAAGAACTCCAATGTGAATTGTTATCTATTGAAGAACAATTTTCTTTCCATTTTCAACCAAATGGCTAATGGAGTTCCTTACAAAGAACTTTTTCGGGAGAAGAAAAATACTTTTAGTTCAAAAAATCTGGAGTTACAGCCCAATGAAGAATAAAGTATTTTCATACAAATGAATATTTAAAGAATTGAAAACTAGGGAAAGAGAGAGAGAAGCACTGTAGAGAACTTCTCATCAAAATTGTCCAAAAAACCTTATAGAGTTTCTTAAGTTGAAATAATAAGAAAAAGTCCCAGTATCAGTATTTCTGATAATGTGATTAGAGTATAAAGCAGACCCATGCACACAGCGGATGTTATCCCATTAAATTTTTTTGTCACTTAATAAAAGGGATTTATTTTTATTTTATTTATTTTCTTATTTTATTATTTTTATTTTATTTATTTTTTGAGGAATGTTAATATTTATTTATTTATTTGTTTTTTTTTTTAAATTTTTTTATCAGATTTTTTACTTCCAAAGGTAATAGTCATACTTAAAGATAATAGTTATATTTTATAGGATATTACTAACATTTTTGTGAGAATACATGGAACTAATACATAACAAGAAGAACTAATTCTGAGCTCTATAAACTATATAAAGAACCAGATATTGTTAAATTTATCTCAATACAGAGATTAAAATGGGCAGCACATTTGAACCGGATGAACGACAATCGGGTGACAAAAAAAATTTTCTTGGCTCGCCCCATTGGCACCAGAAGAAGAGGACGACCGAAATGTCCAATGGCGTGACTGCCTTGAAAATGACCTAAAAACACTAAAAGTGACAAACTGGATGACCTTTTCCAAAAATAGGGGGTCCTGGTATGCACTTCTGAGGAAGCCAATGAAGAAGAAAACTAACATTTTTGATAAATATTACCTTCACTGAAAACCAAATATAGATTTGAACAAAACGTAAGCAATTTCTGAAGGGTGTTTTTTTTTCGAGGTATAGAGGTTTAAGTTGGCATTACTTTCCAAGATGGTGACCGATTTAACAGCTGTCAAGTGATTTATTCTCAGTTTGGTTTGGCAATTAATCATAAATAGACTCACGCCTGAACAACACTTTCAAATTGTGCAATT
Source organism: Latrodectus hesperus (assembly GCA_037975125.1). Taxonomy (NCBI): domain Eukaryota; kingdom Metazoa; phylum Arthropoda; class Arachnida; order Araneae; family Theridiidae; genus Latrodectus; species Latrodectus hesperus. The sequence continues at coordinate 6,215,440 of CM075853.1, forward strand.
TTATTGCGAAAATAATGGTTCTGTGCGGAGTACGTATCGCACACTACGTCCATTTTATCGTCGACAAAATCGTCCATTAGAGCAGTTAATTCGATTAACCATGGAACGTTTTCGCACCACGTTTACTCTAACTGATAACTCGCATCCCCAGAGACGCCGTACGGTGCGTACAGAAGAAGCTATTGCTACTGTAGAGCGTAGCATTGAGGAAGACCCGAATGAGTCCATCCGCCATCGAGCACAGGAATTGGATCTGTGTCCATCCACTTTATGGAAGATTTTGCGGAAGGATCTTGGTTTGCGTGCTTACAAAATCCAACTCGTGCAAGAATTGTAGCCAAACGATCATCAAGCAAGGCGTAGATTCGTCGAATGGGCCCAAAACGAGATTGCCGTTGTTCCCGATTTTCATAAGCGAATTTTGTTTAGCGATGAAGCGCACTTCTAGTTGAATGGCTACGTCAACAAACAAAACTGCCGCATTTGGAGTGAAGCTAATCCACAAGTGTATGTCGAATCACCATTACATCCAGAAAAACTGACTGTTTGGTGCGCTTTATGGGCTGTTGGAATCATTGGTCCATACTTCTTCAAAAACGATGATGGCCAAAACTTTACAGTCAATAGTGATCGGTATAGAGCCATGATTACTAACTTTTTCATTCCTGAATTGAACAATCATGATGTCCAGGAGCTGTGGTTCCAACAAGACGGCGCAACATGTCACACAGCTCGTGCCACAATCGATTTATTGAAAGACACGTTTGGTGACCGCCTAATTTCACGTTTTGGACCTGTGAATTGGCCTCCAAGATCTTGTGATTTAACACCGCTAGACTATTTTCTGTGGGGCTATGTAAAGTCATTGGTCTATGCGGATAAGCCACAAACGCTTGACCATTTGGAAGACAACATTCGCCGTGTTATTGCCGATTTACGGCCACAAATGTTGGAAAAAGTCATCGAAAATTTTACGTCCAGATTGGACTACATCCGAGCCAGCCGTGGCAGTCATATGCCAGAAATCATATTTAAAATTTAATGCGAATAAAAAAAATTCATGTCAATCCAATAATACATCGTTGTTTTATTGCAATTTAAAGTTCTATACCTCGAAAAAAAAACACCCTTTATTAAGTAATCAAGGAATTTCATATAATAAGACTTCATTTGTAAGCTGGTACTCACCCAAGCGTTCTAAGTAACTTTTATACAAATTTATCAGAATTTCATTTGTTATGAGATTTTCGTAACTGTCCTCATCTGTGAAGTTTATTTTAATGTCACAACCTGTTGCTTGCGCAGCACTGTTCATGCAGGCTTCGACTTTGGATCGTAGACTTTTCAACTCCCCCAGGGTGGATGCTCTCACTAGAAAGTCCATGCTGCTCTCAGCGGGAATCACATTGACTGCCGCTCCACCTTTTGTAATAATAACTGAAATAATAACAATAAAATCATGAGCTGATACATTAGGTTATTATAAAATGCTGACAGAGAGAAAAAAATGTGGCCATTCAATTCGGCATTCAATTTCTTTCAAGTGAAAAGAATACTGTAGAAACGATAATTATATTGTTATATGATTCAGATGATTATAAAAAGATTTCTTTATACAAATTTATTTCTGTTTAAAGTTTATAAAATTTTATTTTTTAAACTTAAATGTAAATGTTTAGATAAATATGGAAACTTTTTTATCGTTTTCTTTCTTTCAAATCGTTTTCAAATGGTTCTTTCTTTCAAATCGTTTTCAAACAGTTCTTTTTTCCAAATTGCTTTCAAATAGTTCTTTTTTTTCAAATCGTTTTCAAATAGTTCTTTTTTTCAAATCGCTTTCAAATAGTTCTTTTTTTCAAATCGCTTTCAAATAGTTCTTTTTTTCAAATCGTTTTCAAATAGTTCTTTTTTTGAAATCGAAGATTGTTTTTTTTTAAGATTCATGAACAATGCTATTCAGCAACATATATGTAGCTAAATGATATTATTCATTCATTTAAAATTTAAATTGATTGTTTAATGCTATCATAAAATGTAAAAGCTGATTCATAAAATTATTAAACTATGTAAAATATTCATAAAATATCTCTTCGTGAATAAGTAAATGGAGCAGTTCTAAATATTATTTACTTAATTGCAGTAATTTTTATGCTAGCAGTTTCAGAAAGAACAATGTCCAAAATATAATAACAAAAGAAAAATAATTAGTTTTTATCTAAAAAATAATACATAATTAAAATAATGTAAAAAATTAAATAAATATAGAGAGAGAGATAGTACATCCATACCCGAACTGGGATTCGAACCCAGGACCTCCCTATCCATAGTCATGGACTCGGACCACTAGACAGGGCGGGCGGCATTTCTAATTTTTAATGTATTTGAATATGAAGAAGGTTCATTGTAAAATTTTGAACTTTGATTTTCTTAAAGTAATTTGAAGTCTTATCACAAAACATGTTACTTTTAATTTGCATCAGTATAATATCATTTTAATCCAATTCATTAAAGTCCTGTTGAATAAATTAAAAATATACAGAAACATTATCGATGAAATTATTTATTAAATACCTATAATTAAAATTCTAACTACAAGTTTATTAAAAAGATATTGTTACCTCCATTTCATTAACAATTTATTTCTTATAAAACTACAAAAAAAAGAAAGCAAATTTCGAAAAGTTTATCAAAATTTATTAAAAGGAGATTATCTCTATCAAAGGCTATATTTTCTCCATTTTTTTATAAACATTGCTTGCGAAGTAAAGTTAATGAAAGCTTATTGTAGTTACTAGGGAAAATTTTACGCATTGATTAAACGAGATAAAATTTATAGTTTTTATTGTTTAAATAGTTTACTGTATGAAATTTTGTCATTTTCATGAACATAGTAAAAAGTCAATAGAGATTTTAGTTATTTAAAAATGATTCTTGTAGGAAAACCAATATAGAAATCACCTTTAGTACTTTATACCAGATTAATTTTTATTAATTGATGCATTTACCCATTCTCATGTAAACAGTACGCACGCAAATTCAATATTAAAGAATAGCAATATATGCGCACTTAAAGAATAATTATAAAAATCCATATAAGAAATACCTCCAATCATAATTTAATCGGTGGAAAATAAAAAACAACGAAATTTTGAAGAAATTTATTTTGAAATTTTATGTACTTATATTCAAGGAGATTCCATTAGTAATACCTGAAATTTAACTGCTTCTGTTAAAATTATAAGAAATATTTCAACTTCCTTAGTACAAAAAATTATTAAGAACCTTTTTAGAATATTTATCTGTTTTAGATAATATTGAACTGTATAGATATATTAAACCGATGATTAAATTTAAACTGAAAATTTGAAATTAAAATCAGAATTATCGCCATGAACAGAATTATATGCTTGTCACTCTAATAAATAGTTAGTTTATTTGTCATTTTATTTAAATATCGTAAGAAAATATTTTCATCAATTTTTTAAACTATAGAAGCATTTGAACCATCTGTATTTTAAGTATTGACTAAAAATCTTTTAGTGTTTTTAATTAGGAAATATTCATAATAAATTAACCTATCCATGATACGGAATATTTTTAATCAAACTAATCTGCATATGTTTTTCCAATGGGTTCCTTCCCATGTTGGTTTGGAGGGGAATGAAATTGCTGATACCTTGGCCAAATCTACCTCTGCGACTGCCTTGCATAATAATACTTGTCTAACTTTTTCTGAAATCTCCTCAATAAAGAAAATGGAAACCAATGCCCTTTGGAGAACCCCTCCAGTTCACACTTGGTATTTTGGAGTGCGACCACTTTGGACTCACAGTCTAAATATTTCTAGGAAGCAGCAGACGGCTCTATCTCGCTTTTTGAGTGGTCACATTAGTTCCCTCACCTTCCAGCAGGGTCGGAAACTCTTTACTGAGTGTCACTGGTGTAAGGCCGCACAGGCTTCCCCCAACCATATTCTCGAGTGCCTGAATTTTACTGCTTGTGAGATTTTGAAGGATCCTTTACTGTTTTTAGACTTTTTGGAGATTTTTGGTTTTATGGAGTTGGTGTAGCAGAGCTACACCAACTGGGATTAGTAACAACAACAACAACAAACAACAGCATATGTTTTTATTATTTATCTTTAAGACTTAGATGTATTAAACCACCAACCAATATTAAGATTCTTCCCAACTTATTAGAAACTTGTTCGAAAAAAGAACCTACTAAAATATTACTACAAAAAGGTATAGACACAGTTAAATTTCTTTCAAAGATTAATAAAGTAACTATCTTTACAGACGGCTCCTCTGTTAACTCCTTTACTAAAGGTGGTGCAGGCATCTTTATCTTACATCCCGCTGGGACTAAAACCAATCTCAGGGTTCCTTCAGGCTTAATCCCCTCAAACTTCACTAGGGGACTAATTACAATTAAAGAAGCACTCTCTTTTTACTTATCTCACTACCATGATGATTCAACTGAGGGTATGGTATGCTTTACAGATTCAAAATCCGCGTTAGAAGCCATAAGCAATGGTAAAATTACAATAACTCAAGACATTAATGCTCTTCTCTGCCAAATTAACAAGCCATGCATACTCCAATGGATCCCTGCCCATGTTGGTATTGAAGGGAAAGAGTGTGCTGACATCCTTGCAAAGGAAGCTCGTGATTTGGACCAGCACAGTAACTTTCATTGATGCTAACGCAGCCGCCCGATGTAGAGTTTCCAACCAACAATTCAGTAAGCCATCCATCCCAGACCTTCATTGCCATAGAAATCAATCTTCAATAATAGCCAGACTTCGAACAGGCCATTTCAAAGGTATGAAAATAGCACCTGATAACACAAGATCCTATACATCCTGCAGAAACTGTCCGGATTCTGAACTTTCACCAGACCCTATTTTTGACTGCCAAGCAATCATTAGATCCCTGTTTCAACTGGGTGGACCACCTCAAGAGATTCTCGACAGCCTCCAGGCCCCGGAACTGGCGGCCCTCATACAGAAAACTTTCGGCACTATCTAGGACACGACCACAACAACAACAAGACTAAGATGTGCTCCTGTTTTTGGTGAATTTACAAAATCATTTATTGTGATTTAGAAATTACCATTGATTCTACTGGTGGGTCTTATTTGTTGTCTCAAAAGTGCAATATTTTGATAGCAGGCAACAGCAGCATCCAAGGCGTTGATTCCATTCCAAGGGAAAGCGGCCGCATGGGATTCCTTACCCTTGAAGGTCACGCTGCCCTAAGGAACAAATTATGATTACAATGCATAACAAATTAACTATTATGATACATAACAAGTCAAGATCTAAAAATAGTTGGAAAAGAAAGATTACAGTTGAAAGATAATTAAATAATATTATGTTCAAAAGTATCTAGAGTCATACTATTTATTACATTAGCTCAAAGTTTGTTTATTTTTAACTACGTTCTACCAATAAACGGCTCTTGTCTGAAATGTTTAGTGTTTGGGTGACCGAATTGATTTAGCCTATAAGATAATGATATTATAAAGATATTTCTCCCGTGCAGATCAACCGAGTTAATATTATTTTCAAATTTTTATTTGAAAATAATATGTAAATCATTATTTTCAAATTAGACATTGATATTCGTTTTTCAGTTATTGTCGGCGAAATAAAAATATATGAGAGGTTAACTATAAATGTCAATTATTGGAAGTACATACCTAATACTGAATGATTTTTAATTTATTGAATTTTATATAAATTCAAAATTAAATATTAATATTACAAATGCAGATTATAAAATAGACATAAAAAATAATCCACTTTCAAAAGACGCATTATATAGTTATTTTAATTGTCGTACCTTTTTTTACATCTAGATTCACAATATTATAAAGGCATTTGATTTTTAATATCATATCAAATTTGAATTTAAATATAATTATTACACATTTATATTATTGCCTTCATAAGAATGAAATCCTTAATTTTAGATGAAAAAAATTAAAATTATGTAAAAAAAAGGGTATTTTACCTCTCCATAATAAAAAATTCTGCTTTTAAATCAGTGCAAATAATGAAATGCTTACAATTTCATCATTTTATTATTTAAATGAGAAAAGGATATTATAAAAGCGTGCATTTTGCAGAAATGTATCTGTTCGTTTACATTAATTTGAGAGCTCCAGTGGCTCAGTAGCTTCACGCCGCTTCCCGTAAGCTCAGCAACGTGAATCATCATTTGTCGCGGGCAGTGGTTGGGATGGTGACCACGGTGTACTCTCCTTCACTGGGTTGCTGGAACTCCGTGGGTTGGGGACGTGTCCACTTTAATATGTGACGTCCAAAGTCCTTCCGCTGGTGTGGCGTGGAGGGTGCCAGCTCAGGTGTGGCCTCGTCATCTAACCATGGTTCAAAATTACGAGGCACCTTAAAAAGAGCAACGTCGTACTTTCACTTTCTTGGTGCTCTGATCCAAACGAAAGACGCTATCAATTGACTTAATTCGCACAGCCAAAGGCATAGCGAGCTTGGCTTGTCCAAGTGTCATAAGCAACAACAACAACATTAATTTGATTGTTAATTTTTCAAAATTGTTCAAGAATTTTTTTTTCGATAGTGAGGAATTTTCTTAATTCTACAGTAATTGGGAAATAATTAAGGCAGAATGTATTGGAAAATTTTTCGATCACTCGCTTACAAATGAAGTACTTATTAAGAAATGTAACGTGTAGCTTGTTGCCTGAATACTATTATCCATTTACCTTTATAGAACTCAGAAAACGAGGTGCAATAAGGTGTTTTGAAGCTGGATGTACCATCAAAGCTATATCTACTTCATCGAAGGCACCTAATTCTATAAGTTTTATTTTCCCACCTCCACCTTCTTCTGCTGGAGTTCCGAGAACTACTAACTGAAAATTGAGAAATAGTGCATTATTTTTTTTACTAAAAGTTTATTTTTTAGAGACATTTTTTTGTATAGAACATGGAAACAAACAAAATATCGTATATTGCTAGAATTGATAAATTTCTATAAGAGGAAAGATTAAATTAACTCGACATTTTAATCACCATAAATACTTTTCTTTAAATTTTTATGGGTACCGAAATCATTTTGAATCAATAAATGCTATTAGAAATGATTATTATTTCACATAATTTTATTACCCAAACAGCAAAGAAGTATTTGTGTATAAAAACTTAAAATGTACTTTCATTATTTTATTTCCTTTGCATGCTATGTATTAAATTTAGGGCAATTTAGGGTTATGTTATTGTAAATATTATTATACATATTATAAAAATTAAATGTTATGTAGTAATTTAGGGCTGTTATAATAAAAACACTTCACAATATTAGTCATTTGCTTAGTTATATTTTCACCAAGCATGTTAGTACCAAGCATGCTTGGGAACCAAATACTGGATGGCTCCAAATAAGGTTGCCCACCTAACCGGGACAAATGTTTCACACTCCAAGGCCCTCGTTCTTGAAACAGATGAGGGCATTGTAGGCCTTGGTCCCCATATGGGCTGCTATGCCACTGAGTTTAGTTTAGTTTAGTTTATTAACTCATTAACACTTCATACCACGTTTGTAGACTGAAATTATGAATATATAGCTTACTTCTAAAGAAATGTAAGAGTTCTTTTGATACAGAAATACTTAAACTGTTAGTGTAAAATATTGGATGAATTTGGCCATTATTTTATATATTAGGATGGGGAATAAGTTCGTAGCGTTTTTACCAAAGACTTTTATTTAAACAAAAAACAATAATTATATCAATAAGTTAATCAATTATATATTCGTCGTTGTTATTCACCTCTTCCCACCTCTCGACCCATTTGTTGATGCCATTCCGCCAAAACTTGCCTGGTCTGGTGTCAAAGAAGTTGTTGAGCCAGTTATTAATAACCTTTTGGTACACTGGGAAATGCTTGAAAAGAATGCCACAGTCAACAAAGAGCTTTACATTGCTCAGCTACACCGCGTGAATGAGGCTATTCGACTGAAAAGACCTAATGGACATGGTCAAATCATACTCCTTCACGATAACTCCAGGACCCATGTTGTTCAAATCGTCAAAGCCACACTCTAAGAGCTCGAATGGGATGTCCTTAAGCATCCGCCGTTTTCTCCGGACTTTGCACCGACCGATTACCATCTTTTCCACTCCTTGTCAAACCATATAAAGGGCGTTACCTTCGATAACAAAGAGGTCCTTAAAAACTGGCTCCACAACTCCTTTGACACCAGACCAGGGGATTTTTGGCGGAACGGTATCAACAAATGGGTCGAGAGGTGGATAGAGGTTGTAAACACAGCAACGGCGAATATATAATTGATTAACTTATTGATATAATTATTGTTTTTTGTTTAAATAAAAGTCTTTGGTAAAAACGCTACCAACTTATTCCCCAACCTAATAAATAAGCAATACATTTATGAAGCCTCTAAAGATACAAGTTATCATTTGAAAAATAAGATAACTTTTTAGTATTTATGTATGATTTTAGTTTTATAATTAAATTAAAATTATCTAAGCTATATTTTAAATTTCAGAACATTCTCTTGTACTAATTGGATTTCATGTCTATGCATTGATACAAGTTATCTCGAGATTTTCTTACTCTGCTTATTAATTCTTTGTTCCATAAAGTCCTTCAGTGACCATTTTGGTTGCAAAAAAATAATAATCAAGAATTATTAATAAGACACTGTTAATAGTTATTGAAATAATTGTTAAGAATGTTCACAAAAAAGTTTCAATTTCATTTCCTATTTTTGTTTATTCTTGGATTTACATAAATTTTATGTAAATGTGCATTAATTTTCCAGCTTCGCTGTTCCATGAGATAGTACAAATATTTCTACAAATTTCATCACTGATTTGTTTTATCACTAGCACGTATATTTTTCAAATAGGTTTTAATCTGTATGACAAAACGGAATCATTTAACTTGATAACAATTATCATTGAGAGTTTATTGCAACAACCAAATCAGGGTTATGTAAGGAGTACGACTATTTTATTATCTTTAAATTGTTTGGAAGAAAAATTTAAAGTATTAAAATTTATAGACTCATTCCAAATTTATAGAACATTTACTTTACAATATATGTGAAAATAGTTTAAGAAAATCACATTTATTATATACCAATTATAAATCAAAAGAAAGGTTAAAAAGTATTATTTAATCATAAAAGTTGAATGAAAATATCAGAGGAGGATTTGCTAAAAATTTTCACACTTGCCAAATTTAATATTTTAGTAAGTTTATTTTCGATATCAGGTTAGGGATAAAGTTCCTCTATATTTTGATCAATATATGCCTGTAAATCCTGATTTATAGATTCTAAGTAAAATATTATTTTAATAAATTTTGCACCTTTAATTACATTTTTTACAATGTATTCTAATATCAAAAATAAAGGTAAAGATTCTCTCATTTACTTAACGCTTAAAACATTTACCATTTGAATTATTTTCATTAGGAGAAGTGGAGGCAGATAATTTGATTTGTTGAAACTAAATTTCTTCACGCGAGAGATAATTAGACTGAGAACTACAGTTAAGATGGATTCCGAATCACTACAAACATCCAAACCTGTAGTGGGAATGGAAGCCATGCATAGTTGAATAAAAAGTACACTACTGACCATTAAAATTGTTACACCAAGAAGGAATGCAAATAACAGAACGATATTTATTGGACACATACATTATAGTGGAAAGAACAAGTGATTAGATTTACAGGAAATTAGGATGTATAGATCTAGAGAAATCAGTACCCAGAGCAGCCACCTCTGGCTGCAATAACAGCATTTATCCACCTAGGCATGGAGTCAAACAGAGATTGTATGGCATGTACGGGGATCTCAGTCCATGCAGCTTCAACACAATGCCACAGTTCATCGACAGTAGTGGATGGTGAGTGATGGCGTGCCAATCGCTCGGCAACCATTGACCACACGTTCTCAATTGGTGACATATCAGGAGAACGTGCTGGCCAGGGTAACAGTCGAACCTGTTCTGTATCAAGGAAGTTCAGAACAATACGGGCAACATGCGGTCGTGCATTATCCTGTTGAAACAAAGCATTAGGGAGGCCTCGAAAACAGGGCAGAGCTACGGGCTGCCCTGTTTTCACTTCGGCTTAACACATCGGAAATGTAACGGTTGCTGTTCAAAGTGCCGGTAGTGCGAACAAGAGGTGATCGAGACGAGTATCCAATGGCACCCCATACCATCACTCCAGCAGATGGCCGGTATGGCGATGTCCAATGCAAGATGGCAATGCACGTTCTCCACGATGCCTCCAAACACGGATGCGGTCATCATGGTCCTGTATACAGAGCCGAGATTCATCTGTAAAGATGACGTGATGCCATTCCCGCGTCCAGGTTCGTCGTTGATCACACCATTGAAGGAACTCCTGTCTGTGACGCAGCGTCAATGGTAGCCGAAGCCATGGTCGCCATGCAGACAATCCATGCTGCTGCAAACGTCGTCGAACTTTTCGAGCAGAAACTTGTTGCCTTGCAAATGACTACTTTTCTCAACTCAGGGTTCGTGACGTGGCTGTACGATCCCTTGTGACCATGCGGATGTCTGTCTTCTCTGCTGTTAGTGATGGGGTGTCGCTGAGATCCTGCATGACGTTCCGTATGATTGTCCTGAACCCATCAATTCCATATTCTGCTAACAGTCATGGGGTCTCGACCGACGCGAGAAGCATTATTGCGGTACGATAAATCGCAATCCCGGTAGGCTATAATCCTTCCTCGATCAAAGTCAGACACGTGCTGATAGGCATTTCTTCTTCTTACACGAGGCATTACAACCAATTTCTTTGCCGAAAACAACTTTGAAACGGATATTGAGTATGAGAAAACTGCTGTCAAATCTCTGGTTTTATACACATTGTAGATGTCACCTGCTTTGTATGAAAGCGCTGAAAATCTAATCATTTGCATATCACAGCAAGTTCTACATGTCGTGCAAATTTCCCGTGTGTGGTGTGCCGCCTTCCTGGTGTAGCGATTTTAATGGCCAGTATACATTATATATCAATTTAATTCCCATTGCGGCACAAATCATGATGGTGCATGTTGTAAACATTAAATAACTTTCTATCACTTTTTAGTTCTCAATACAAGAAGAAAAAGTTGAAAATTTGAATCATTGCGTTAGGCACAACTTTTCAGTAGCTGACAGTGATTCATTACTTTGTCTAAAAAGTGTTCTATTTGCGGTATTTTTTTCTAACTTATATTTTAATACCATGCAATATTGATTGTTTTAACTGTATTTTTTTAATAAAGCACAATTTTTTCATATTAAAAATATTCTAGAATTGAAGTTGTAGAAAATCATTGCTTGTGGGTATAAATTCGATGGTAATTATCACTTTATGTATAAGGGATAGCTTATATTATACAGACATGTTCTAAAGTTTATATCCAAAGCGCTTTTTGCAAAGTATTATGCTTACTAGTAATGAAATTATAAGAAAAACTGGATAAATTTATGCAATTGAACATACAAACTTCGTTGTTCGAAGGAAATATGCCACTGGAAAGAAAATCAAACTCAGTAAGATGAAAACTGAGAAACTGATATAATTTTGGTATGATATTACTATTATCATTTTGTCTCCGAGTTGATTTATCTGTCGTTTAAAACTGGATTTATTATAACATCATGTGAAATATATTTTCAAGAATGCAGGAAAAGATTGAAGTGCCTTATAAAATTATTTCAATTATATAGTTTTTTTTATTAATCAAATTAAAAACAGAATCAAAGATCTTATTTTAAAGATCATATTGCTTTTTATTTATTTATAATAATATTACTTAGCTTAAGTATTTTCGTTACATTTTTAGTTTTCTAATATTTATCTTATAAATAAAAAATTTTTTTACCACATTCATTGGTTCAAATATTATTTTATTTGTTTTAAAAAATTTCTCGTGAAGTTTTGCTTTAAGTTTGGTATGATATTAAAGAGGGTGTTGACACATTTTTAGAACGATTTCGGGGTCGTTTAATTAATGTTTAAAATGTAAAAACTATTTTTTTAAATGTTCGATCTGATAGCCTTTTTTCTGGACTATAAGTCTGCATCGTGATTTCCATACTAGAAGAGCTTTTCGTAAAATTTCCAGGGGTATTGCTTTACATTCCCCTTCCACTACTTCCCAGAGTCCATGCATCGTGGTCGGTTTGCGTTTAGAAAGAGCTCTTTTTAACGGACCAAAGGCACAATAGTCCATAGTTGAAAATCAGGGGACTTCACAGGAATATGTTGAAAAGGTATACATGCAATACCTGTATTAATCTTCAATTTTTCAAGGAATGCAGTGGTAGTTTTCGAAGTATGACTTGTAGCTTTGTCTTGGTGAAGTTTCATTCTTTGAAAGTCTTTGGGATAAAGAAGTGGAATTTCTACTGTAAATATTTTACGTAAAACTTTCTCCTGATAGTATGATGAGTTGATTTTAAAATTTTTTCTACTCTTTTTATTTTTAATTTCCTATTGTAGGAGACACCTGCGACTATCATAAACTCCTTGCTGAAACTTTCTTTACATTGACGGAACCAGGTTTGTACATTTTGTTCTCCTCGTTTCCTATAGTAAATAGACCTTTTCTTGTTGCAGTCAGTTAGGTAAACCCATGCTTCAACAAGGGTCACAGTGTATTTCCATTTATCTCCTGCTAAATGGTTTTCATACAGGATTCTACAAAATGTTTTGCGTTGAGCCACATGTCTCGGCAAAAGCTGGTGAACATTTTGTTTTTTAGCTTTTTTAAGTTGTAAATCTAGATTTATTATTTTATTTATTATTGATACCGATGTATCTAAAGACTTTGCAATTGATTTTTGTGTTGGTGGATTTTCTCTTGTTACCAGCGATTTCACTTTAGAAACATTTGAAACAGTACGTACTTTTTTCGGATATTCGTTTGGAGTCTTCTTTCCATGTAGAAATAATGATTGACGGTTTTTACCTGTCCGATTAATAGTGTTGCTTATTTTGCACTTAGAAATTTTAATACCATGCATTCCACAACATTTTTGAATCCTGGAATAAGAATATTTCTCTTCGGAAAGCGCAAAAACATATCCTTCAATCCACAGCTTGTTTATTTGCGACATTTTGAAAGAAGAAAAAATTAAAAAGTAGCTTACGATATTTCTCTTTTCAAAAATTAAGCTGTTGCTAAAAATTTTTATTCTAAAACATTTACTTTTTTTAAAATTCTTAATCGAAATCGTTCTAAAAATGTATTAACACCCTCTGTTCTTAATGTAGGAGATAAAATTGCCTAGTTACCTTTTATTAGTGGTGAAATTATAACCGAATTGCATTTGGAAGAGTATCAGCTTATATGAAAGTTACTAGAGCATTCCAGTTGTTCAGTATCATAGTGATTAACCCTATTTCTGTGTAGAGTATAAACTATTTGTGATCTGTAAAAGGAATGATCCAATTGCTCTTCTCTGTTACTTGAAAAGTCTAGTTGCTATTTACCTGGGGTTAATGTTGTCTTTTATTTTGAATGCGTATGCACTATGTGATCCATAGCAGAGGTGTGCCTATTTTTCGCAAGATATCTAAGTCCCTTTCACTCATGATTAATATTGTCCTGGTATATTATATGTAATCAACAAGTGAAACCTATAAGTTAATTTATGTTTTTCTGAGAATTCACAGCATAGAGTATTTATTGGATGCTTTTTCTCTGATCATATTAATTTATTTTACAAATGCCGAATCTCAGGGCTTAGTACAGGGAAGCATGCTGGTGTAATAATAACAACAACAAATGCTCTGGCCACCCAACTTGTCTAGTGGTCAGCGTGCCTGACTGCGGATAAGGAGGTCCTGGGTTCAAATCCCGGTTCGGTCATGGATGTACTTTCTCTCTATCTATCCTGTCTTTGTCCTTTCCTTGTATGAATGAGGTGTGAATGGTTACCTACCCTATAAACTAGTACCTATGACATCTGTGTAGAGCAAAGTCGTACTTTCACCTTCATGGTGCTCTGATTAAAACGAAAGACGCTCCCAATTGACGTAAATTCACGTAGCCAAGACATAGCGAGCTTGGCTTGTCCAAGTGTCATTAGTTACAACAACAACAACAACAAACGCTACTTAAGCTGTTATAGCTCACGGGCCATCCAATACTTCTGGACAATGTCCTCATACTGAGAAAATACGGTACAATTATTTAAATGTACAAAAATCATTGGTTGAGTAGTGTCAAACTTAACACAGTTTGGGAAATCCGCTACTTGAATTCTATAGGGATGGTCCTGCAAGCAGTCCTGTCTAATCTATCCTAATAAACAGGGCCACCACAGTTCTTCTTGGAAAACTGGGAACAGTTCCCTCCTTCCCCAGAATATTTTATCTCGTTTCCATTGCACTTTGTGAATCATTCCTTATGAACTATTTATGAACTCTTCAGTCATTTTAAAAGAAAGCGGGATGGGGGATTTATATGTTGTTCTAGCAAAACTCCTTTCTCAGTCAATGCATAAGCTTTTTCACTATCCATAGTTTCATAATAATCTAATCATATTAAATTGTTTTAAATTTTTTTTTTGAGTTTTCTCTAAACTGGAAATAGAAGTGAGATTCAATGCATTTTACAGCTTAACTATCTTAAAATATTAAAACGTGATTTTTTTTTTACTATCTTTAGTAAGGAAGAAGAAATTACGGTTAATTAGTTCATTGCTTTACATATTTCATATAAAATAAAATTAAGTTAAAAAATTTCAGTTAAAATTAAGAGTGAAATATTTTGAATACATAAGAATTAAATTTTTTCACATTTATATTGTTGGTAACCATTATTATTTTAGTAATGTAAATTTCTGAAATATATTATAATTATTCGTGAGTTGTAGAGTTTATTTATTAAAATTATTACAATGTAACAATTGATTATATTACTGTTAATTTATTTTTCAAATAATGAATTGTGTTTTTACAACACTCTTTCGAAGCCTTTGAATGAAAATTTTAAAATATTGGGTTATTCGGAAAGTAATTCGTTTTTCCCTCCTTAATCAGTTTTTTGCTTGTAAAAACTAACCAACCATTTTTTGAGTGCGGAATCATGCTATTTATTAGAAAGATGGCAAAAAGTATTGGACTAGAATGTACAATATGCCTTTCAATAAAATATTACATCCTGGTTCCGCACTAGTGAGTAAACACAAGAGATGCAGCCAAACGGCTCTGACAAGACTACGAAGTGGCCACCTGCTTGCTCAGAGACACGTCTCTGGTACCAAGGTCTACCCTCTCTGTCCCAAATGTCGAGTGATTCAGGCCTCCCCATCTCATATTTTTCAGTGCGTTGGGTGTGAGAGAGGGGACATGGAGTTGAGACCGGAGGTGGTGCTTGAGAGACTGACTATATTTGGATTCATGGGGCTGGTGTGATGGTACTGTCACGCCAGTCGGGGATAAGCAGCAACAACAATAAAATATTTATTCGCTGTACGTTTTTCATTTTTATAAAACTTTCTGAGCAACCCATTATGAATTATGCAACTTATTTAATTAAATGTACTTCACGCCAGTTAAGTATTTGAATTCAAGTGCTTCAAGAAACTGAAAAAAATATAGATAAAAAACTATTATCTAGAACATAAAATTTGCCTTATCAGGACAAATTTTCATTTTAGGCTCTTTTCTTGCTTCAAAAACGAGTAAAATATATATTCCCATTGCTAATATCTCTCTTAACTTATTATTTTTCGTCATCTCATTTTGCCGAATTAATCATTTCTGATACATAAAATAAAATCGATAAAACTTGCCTGAATGGGAAACACGATACTGACAAAAATATGCACTGTAGCATACGAAAATTGGGTCCAGGATTCGAATCCCGGTTCGGGCATGGATGTTACCTTCTTTCTCTGTTCTCTTTGTGTTTCTCTGTCCTTTCTTCTGTGATGAAGTATGAATGTGGCCCACCCTATAAACGGGTTTGTGGTGGTATGGCGCGGGTAACGCTACTCGCCTCCGTGACTTGGTTCACAGGTGCCCGCTGGGTAACGACACATGAGTAACAGTTTCTGGCCTTGTTGTGGTATAGGGTTAGTCACCCAAGTGTGCCCGCCATTGAAAAAAAAAACATAAAACTATGCCTGTTATACTAATTTTAATTTTATAGCTCATTTAAAATTGCTTGTTTTGTTTTTAATGTAATTTGATAGAAATGATTAGATTTCATCAATAATTGATGCTTGATATTGAAAAAGATATGTTCAAAATGAATGCTTACTTTTCCCTTGATTGTGGGATCCTGCTCCATGGCCTCCCTGACAGCAATAGCAGCAGCTAATCCAGCTTCTGCGATTAAATTGTGACCACAGGCGTGACCAATATCAGGCAAAGCATCGTATTCTAATAAAATAGCAACTGTTGTTCCTTCACCTAAAAAACATCATTAAATAAAGTGAAATTTTCACCATCTCTCTACCGTTCCATTAAATTCATTCATTCATTGGGTGTTCCAGCTAGGCTGACAACATGGGGTGCGCTGCTCCACTTTTCCAACTGAACCATATTTTGGTGTGGAGTCCGACTTCCTCAGTACACACACATGCCATAGGGACTCGTTTATAGGGTAGGCAACCATTCACACCTCATTCATACAAGGAAAGGACAAAGACAGGATAGATAGAGAGAGAAAAAGTACATTCATGCACCAACTAGGATTCTAACCCAGGACCTCCTTATCCATAGTCAGGCACGCTGACCACAAGACAAGTTGGGCGGCTTCCTTTAAATTAATTGAAATATTAGAATTTGTTTTAAAACAGGAGAATTTAATTTGGAAATGGTGACACAAAGATTTCATTTATATCAGTGCTTTTAAGAATGGACTTACGAAAAAATATATTAATTGTATTTTCCAAAACATTTTGAATAATAAACAAAACTATATCCTGATATCTTAAAATTTTTATTTTAAATCAAATAAATAGAGAGAGAGAATTAAATAAGTTACAAATAATATTCATATATGCAAGAAAATAATGTTTTATATCGAACTTTTTATCTGTGTATGCCTCTATAGTATTTTCCTTATCAGAGAAAATTGTATTATTTTGAAATAACGACAAAGATTCCATCTATATAACATATGTGGGAAAGATGTTCTTAAAATAATAACTTCAGAACAGTTTATTTTTAGTACACACACAGAACACATAATTAGTGCTGCCATCTATTAGTAAAAGAAATACTAAATTGAAAGCATGAACTCCATGCATCTCTTTTGGATCCAAGGATGAGTTCTTATGATCAATATTAATTGATGAGTGATTATAACAAATAAAGTAATGATAAATTAATAAATAACTGTAAATATATTTTACAATTAATAATATATATTAGAATACCTATCTTGCTCAAAAACTTTGATGCACTGTATATTATAAAATATAAAACTTATATTTTTTTAGAATGAAACATTTTTTTATATCTTCGAGTAAGCGAAAGTCTATAAAATAATCAAATAATAAAATAATAAGCCCCTAATATTTTAACACTTTTTCATAATTTTGATTAGAAAAATTCTATTAGTATAATAAATCTTTGATTTAAAATATAACCAAATAATATTAATCACGGATCAGGTTTTTAATTAATGCTTATATTAATTTGTTTTGTAACAGCAATTAAGGATTTCTAATTCAATTATAGTTACGTGATATCATTTCACGAAGTTCTTGCTTGTGTAGTACAATTTCCTAATGAATACATAAAACTTTCTTAAAATACATTGTTCATTATTTTCGAAATTCTAGAAACTTATTGATTATTTTGATGCAGAAAAAGAAAATCCTGTTACAATTGTAATTTTTATTACAGTATTTTTCACTTAAATTTCAAACGTTTAATCGAAAAAATTTGTCTATAAAAACGAACAAACTTTTAATTTTTTTTTTAAATTTGTGTTTCATTTATGATTTTATACTTTCATATTTGCATCTTATACGACCTAATTTGCAAACTAATTAAGAACTAATTTTTAAGAAAATATTGTGGTTACTTTACTTTTTCAAGTATTCATTATGCCAGAAATTTTAGAGAATATTAAAAATTCAAGAGATAGAATTCTGATCGAAGAAAACGGCAGATTCTTCATGTTTTAAAGTTTACACGATTGAATATATTTTATTTAAATATTGGTTGTCAATCTTTTGAAAAATGAAAATAAAATTTATTTGAATTGGAAATGCTAGAGGAAGTACAAGAATAAATTAGACTTACCAGATTTAGAAGAATATTCCGCTCGAAATGCAGTGGGCATAAAATAATGCTTGTGTACTTTAAATCCACGTCGGTTCAGGGCACAAGTTAAAACAGCATGGGCATGCACCTCTTTGTAAAGGAGTTCCGGCATCTTCCATATTTCTTGACTGACGTTGTTCAAAAATTCTTTATCCTCATCGATTTTTGAGCACACCACTTCGAAATCTTTCTCAGACATTTTGTTTCTATTTTTCAAAATTAAAACCGGAGGAAAACGATACACACCTCTTCATTTAAGAAATATTTTTCCAAACAATCACATTTCGATGACTTGATAAATTCTTGTCGAGGTAATAACAATAATATCTTTATCAAAAGTTTTATGGGAAAGATAATATCAAATGTAGAAACAAATGATGTATTGTAGAGAAAAAAGTTTTATTGCAAACGTAAGCATTGTCACCCAACAGATAAGCAAACATTATAAAAAGTTTTTTTTTCTTTTTTTAATCAAATGGCAATAAATTTTGGTAATATTTCCTAAATCATTTTCGATACGTTTTCGGTTTCGAAATAGCTTTTGTTGCAATTAAAAACTGCTTACATTAATAATTTAAAATTCTTGTTTGAATTTTATGTGTTATTCCAGTTTATGTTGAACAAAGTAACCATTGTTAATGAAAGAATCCACTCATTTATAAATTTATTTAGGCCGACCGATTGGCTGAGTGGTTAGCGTTCCTGACTCCTGAGCTGTGAGTCCCGGATTCGAATCCCGGTTCGGGCATGGATGTTTCTTTTCTTCTCTGTTCTCTCTGTGTTTCTTTATCCTTTCTTCCGTGATGATGTATGAATGTGACCCACCCTATAAACGGGTTTGTGGTGATATGGCGCGGGTAAAGCTACTCACCTCCGTGACTTGGTTCACAGGTGCCCGCTGGTATCGACAAATGAGTAGCAGTCTCTGGCCTTGTTGTGGCATAGGGTTCAACCCTCTTGTGCCCACCATTAGAAAAAAAATAAACATATTTAGGAATATTTTGTTACTTCCTCTAAGCGTTGAAAGAATGATAAGATTATTACAATCTTTAGTACCTATCAATTGCATTTCTTTTTCTTCGTAAGGAAAATTATGAAATAATTTTAAAAATGATTTTAAACTTAAAAATATTTCTCAACCTAAACTACAAAACAACGGATATCAACAGAATGTTAAAAAAAATAATAAAAAAAACCCTTTATATGAATTTAAGACTTTTTCAATTTGTAAAATTTAATAAATAAATAGTATAGATTTATGCAAAATAAGTGGTTCTAAAAGCTACATAATTTGATGTATTTGGTTTGTTGTACAATATATTTTTTACCCCAATTCTTTTTAAAGAATTAATTCGCTTTTTTTTTCCTGCCAAAAACATTTCAAACTATTCGTGAAGTTGTTGCCCATGACACTTGGCAAGCCAAGCTCATTATGCCGTTGGCTGTACGAATTAAGTCAACAGGGAGCGTCTTTCGTTTGGATCAGAGCACCACGAAGGTGAAAAAACAACTTTTGCTCTTTTTAAGATGCCTCGTCATTTTGAACCACGGTCAGGTGACGAGGCCACATCTGAGCTGGCACGCTCCTCTCCACATTCACGCCACACCAGCGGAAGTACTTTGGACATCACAGATTAACGTGGATACGTCCCCAACCCACCCAGCAATCCAGTGAAGGAGAGTACACCGTAGTCACCCTCCCAACCACTGTCCGCGGCAAATGATGCTTCTCTTTGCTGAGCTTACGGAAAGCGGCGTGACGCTACTGAGCCACTGGAGCTCATTCGTGAAGTAATGCTATTATATTATATATAATGGATTCAAAATTTTTTGTGATAATAAAGTGACTGTTTCTCTCGTTCCACTTGAGATCATGATTACGCCACTTTAATTACAATTACCATAGGTTTAAAATAGACGTGACGTCAGATAACGTTTCATCAAACCGAACCTCACTACTGTATACCTAAGTGTCGTCAACGACGAGAAAAAATCCATTTATGATTTTTACCAGTAATAAAGAATTTATTTTATAATAATATTTTTTCCCCGTTTGTAAAAATTTTTCAAAATCATGACAATTACCTGTTGTTCTAAATTATTATATTTCAAATTTTTTAATCTTAGCTTTATTGCTTTCAAAATTTCCTGAAATTGTTATCTTTTCTAATTTCTGTCTTTGACAGATTCAAGTTTTTTCTTGTCTGGTTCTCCGGCTCACCAGTTTCCCTTGTCTATAAATTTTTTATCTTTTTAAAAAATCAAGCATTTATAAATAAAATTTAAATAAAGAACAACAAATGTAAAAGAGGGGAAATAAAAAGGTAAATTTTTGTTAGATAACTACGTATGTAACATCTAACAAGTTGTTTTTTTCAGCCAATATTTGAGATCATTGAATCTTTATTTGTCTATCTTACATAATGCTTTATGATAATTAGAACTGAAATCGAATGACAGAACATCAAGCGAATATTTTCGTGTTAAATTCAGGAAATGGATGTTTCTTTACCAGTGAGAATTTATTACCAGACCATTTGAAGCAGGCTCTTCCTTCTTGCCACCATTCTTCAAGGTTGTATTTTATCTTATGCTTCACAGGTTTGTGCAATTTTTCGCACAGATCACACATCCAAGGCTGAAGGTAGGATCGGTATTTAGTTTTCCAACTGAAATAAGATAAATATTCAGTATCATTACCAGAGATATTCCACAGACGTTTTCCCAATTCTTCTGGTGTCCTGAAATCCATCGCATTCACAACTGATTTCGAAGGTACAATCTTCGAGTAGTCCGCTCCACCAAAAGTTATTGGTACTATATCATATTCCAAAGAGTTGAACACCTTTTCAGTGACATAGTCACGACATATAGCATTTTCAAAAGCAAGATAGAATTTGTAATATTTCGCCATTTTGGCATAACATTTCTTAGTCTCAGCTGGTCGACATGCTTCTTGACCGCATCCCCCCACAACTTCTACAGGAAACACTTTCATCAGACGTCGAACATATTCCTCTCTATTACTATCCGTTCGACAATTCGATACAAACCACACTGCTTTATTTTGCTTTGTTGCCAACAAATGTGAAACTTTTTCATGAATTGCATTTAAAGATGTTGCATTTGGCCTCAAGCCTATAAAACCGTAAGACATATGTATATCAGAACCTCTTCGATAACTCATGGTCCAATTAAAGAATCCCTCGAATCTTCGCATGTCTTTAATTTCCAGCCAAGGAGGTTCCATTGAGTATATAATCCAAATTTGCTCTTGGTTGCGAAAATTCGGAATTTCGCTTATTTCAATGTCACGAACATGGAAAAGGACAGCGTCAGCTGATTTTTGCTCTGATGGTTCTTTGGTAACGTAGCAATTGTGAACTGGACATTGGTACCGCTTGAAAGTAATACTTCCCAGATGAGGAAAGTAATAATGTTTTGGATTGAACTCATTAAAGTACTTTGTCGCCAAGTAGATAAC
This sequence comes from Latrodectus hesperus, assembly GCA_037975125.1. Taxonomy (NCBI): domain Eukaryota; kingdom Metazoa; phylum Arthropoda; class Arachnida; order Araneae; family Theridiidae; genus Latrodectus; species Latrodectus hesperus. Next base: position 6,237,253 of record CM075853.1, read on the forward strand.
CTTTTTAGCAGAATTAAGAACTGTAGCATTGTAAAAATATTTTATTGGAAAACCTATTTTTCTTGCTTCTTCATTATTGAATTTTTTGAAAGTTCCACGTTTTAGAGAAAATTCTTTTACTAATGGATACTGAAATACTGGAACAGGTGGTGGTTGGACATCATCTATCAAATTTTCCTCAATCACGTAACCCAGAATTTTTTCTTTCCCAAGAACAAACTTTTTAAAAGCTTGAAGTGAGAAACACACTATACAGAAACATAGAAATACTCTCAAAATACTGTTAACTGTGAAACGAGGAGAGAATGTGAGCTTCATCTAATTAAATTGTTTATCTTGTTCATCAATTTCTTGCAAAAACTGAAAAGATGAAAACATGCCTATTATGCTTCACAAATTCAACATGATTCAAGATACTAAATTCTCCATTAAAACTAGAACAGTTTTATTCAGTTTTAACTTAAGAATAATATTAAGTAAATCAATAAATTGCAATTTATTTATCTTAATGGCTCTAAGCAAATATTCTTAACTGAAAAATAATGAAGAAAAATAACTTTTGGCAAAATATAAATCAGCTATATTAATATTTATACATGTATATAAAAGACAGATTTTAGAATATTCATTATCTATCAATGAAACATTTTAAAATACATTTTAATGTTTTATTAAGAAGAAATTTTAAATTTTACCTTTCAATAAATCCATTCTGCTTTTTGTTTTTTTATTGATTTTTAAAGTTAAAATGTTATTTTCCTTCAGGAGCAAAAACATTTTTAACAGTAAACCAGCTTATTCAATACCATGTTTTTGTTTATAAATTGAAAATGAAACAACTACAATATGTTTCGAATTTTAATTTTTCTGAAAGTTTCCCTGAGAATTTTTTTCAGTAAATATCTCACAGAATTTTTGTTCAAAATTTCAATTTTTAACCAAGTACTAGAACCAAAATCAGATGATGAGTTTTGTTAAATTAAAAAAGCATTCATTTTTTATGAATTACTTGTCTCATTGATAGCGAGCATAAATATTGTTTGTTGCAAATATATACATATATATATATATATATATATATATATATATATATATATATATATATATATATATATATATATAGATAGATAGATAGATAGATAGATATGTATATATATATATATATATATATATATATATATATATATATATATATATATATATATATATATATATATATATATATATATATATATATATATATATATATATATATATATATATATATATATATATATATATATATATATATATATATATATACATATATATATATATATATATATATATATATATATATATATATATATATATATATATATATATATATATATATATATATATATATATATATATATATATATATATATATATATATATATAAGAAAATAAAAATTTCATTTCAAAAATATTTTATCAAATGAGCAAGATCGTTAATCTGAATTTATTGCTCATGTGCTAATTTATTTACTTAGAAGACAACTGTACTTTGAAAAAATAAAAGAAAAAAGTTAGTTATTATTAACTGTTGCAGAATACTGTTTTTTTATTTTAAGTAATATATTATGAGAAAAATGGCCATTATTGCTTTTTAATTTATATTTTTTATACTTTTTATCAAACTATTATTTAATTAGCATAATTTAAGAATAATAAGTTAAATTCTTTGAATCTCAATTATCTAAACGATATTCATGGGACAAATTTGGTAAATGAAATACATTAAGTGGTTTTGAATACATTTGATAAATTTTTGAATACATAAATACAGTAAATAACACTAATTAATAATTAACAGGAATCTATCAAATTTCACATGGTTTTTCAAAACGTAGATTTTATTTTAAGAAACCTATATATATTAAGACCTCCTAAATGAGTTTTTATATTCAAATTTAGGATTTAAACTAATAAATATTATACAAAAATTCCATTTCAAACTCATTTCAGATTTTTAAACTTGATCATCAATGGTTTTAAACTGCAGCTCTTAATTAATTTTCTGCATTGTCACAAATTTTGATAATTAAATTTGCATCTGGATAACCTAATAAAGTGACAAGATGTATTTTCTTTTTAGTTTAATTAATAGAAAATATATCTTGTCAATTTGAGATAGAAAATGACTCATTTTCTATATAATTAAATTATATATATATATATGTATCATTTTTAATTCTTATATTATTGGTTAAAAATAGATATAAAATTTCCTTTTCAAATCAAAATTGGTGGCAAGATTATACAGTTTGTGTTATAAAGGTACATTTTTCAAGTTAGATATTTAATTTTCATTATTGCATTTTTTCTCTTGCGTTAGAAATTGATCTCATAAATTTAAAATCGAAAATAAGTAATTTATGTCAGCCTTGCTATGAATAGAAGTAAATATTTTACAATATTTCATGAATAAATAAAGATTTAAATAATTTCATAGTTATTCTAATCATTGATATACATTCAAAGCTATTGATACTCTTATTTTTATTTGTCGTTTTATTAGGTACAGGGTGAGTTAGAATTGTACCTCTCTAATCTCTGAAAGAATGAAATATTTTCGAACGGAAAAAAAAATAAATAAATGAAGATTAAAAAAACAAGCTGGATAAATGCCTTATTAATAATATATATATATATATATATATATATATATATATATATATATATATATATATATATATATATATATATATATATATATATATGTATATATATATATATATATATATATATATATAATGACAATATGTGGTAAAGAAGTAAATAATTTCTAATTCTAAATGAGTATACATATAGCCTTTTCAATGCAATCCGAGACTTGATATATTTTTCTAAAAATAACTGAAAAGAATAAATGCTTATCTGGATTTTTAGTTCTTTTCAAAACATTCATGATAAAACAAAGGAATAGATTTTTTTCTGGATACTTCTTTATATTTCAATATTAAACAAATAGATTATATTTTCGGTCTTTGTAATGCAGATAAAAGTCTTAGGCAATAAATTAAATTTGATAATTCTTCTAATCTTTAAGGCACACTTTTATCTTGATAAATTTCTTATCTCTTTATAACACATTTTTAGCAGGATATTTATCTTTTTCTTCGAGAATTGTGTTATAAAAAAATCGGAATTTGGTTAGGTGTGAAGCTTTTATTGCTTAAACGATTATTTGAAGTACTTATTCTGCAGAAAATACTAAATTTTTCAAAAGTTTTTAATAGATAGTTTAAATAAAATATTTGTAATCAGGCAAATTTTTTAGAATTTTATGATTACAAATAAATTTTAAAGATCTGAATAATCTAATCTTTAAGTATTCGTCGAAATACAATCATAAACAAGGAAATTTTAACTAAAAATTTAATTGTTAATGTATTTATGGATTAATTACTGACATTTAATAACAAAATCAAATGAGCAATTTTATCTAGTTATTATTTACTTATAGATTGTTGTTCACTTATTATTTTTAAAGAAATTAACTGTGACTGCATTCATGAACTAATTACTTTACTTACAAAGTTTTTTTTCAGCTTTGTTATATATATATTTTATGTATATTTGTTAACTTCTAAGAATATTCTCAATATATAAACTGAAAATACACCCAAAAATTTTGATTGCTTATAAAGTATTACAGTGTGTTAATTCATCATTAAATTTGCATATTCCTTCCAAGTTTAATTATTTATTTTGTTGGTGGCAACTACGGAAATAAATATGTAATGGTACACTTACGTACATTAATGTGTTATAAGCTAATTGATTGTTGTAGCTGATAAATTGCTTACACACATATTATTTGTTTTCATAGAAAAATACTTGGTTATCTACATTATTTTGCAAACTAAAACTACTTAGCATGATTGTTAATAATATATATCAATATAATTATTGGTAACAAACTAATTTAACGTAAATGAGAAAATTTTAATATGAGTTATTAATTAGGTTTCACTTTAAATAAAAAAACCCTTTAAAGTAAGAAATTTAATAAATAGTAGTTACATTTAGAATAGTGTTGCTAAATAAAATATTTTAAATAAATAGTAATAATTAAATGAACAATTTGAATTGAAAAAAGGTAAGTTAATATAAAAGATAGGATGGATTTTTATTTATCTCTGCAAATTTTTTAGGTTAAGGTTTGACAGATTACGTTTCGCCTAGAATTTAAGGAGTATTTTTTATTAGAACCTGATTTGACAATTACTAAGATTTTTCAAACCAATTTTCAGATTGAAAACCTTCATTTTATTTCATTTCGCTGCTCATTTGGAATTAAAGTAGAGGTTCATTTCATGATATTTTATTCATTTTTCTTTCATTCTTGATCACGATTGAAATCATTTTGAATATTTGATAAGATACAAAAGTACTACAAATTTACTTTATATTATATACTTTTAAATTTAATAAATGAACTTATAAAGAAATTTTCTCATAAAAAGTATTATATTGACTGTATAATTTGAACCATATATAAAAATTAATTTACAAATAACCTTAAAATTCTATATATTTACCTGTAATATGGTTGATGCGCTATCTGTAGTCAAACAAGATTCGTTCTGGGAAAATGCATTGTTGTTAGATAATCGTGGCAAATATTTTGTGAAATGAAATGCCCGGATATTTATGTCTCATAAATTATTCGGCAGAGTATATGAAAGAGGAAACGGATGTACATATTCTGTCAGTGGAAATGGTCAAAATTCGCTTTAAATATTTTTTTTCATGAAAAATACATATCAGTATGATGTAGTTTTAAGTTTATAAATTTTTAGGTTTTATCAATCAAAGTTTCATTGATAGATAAAGGTAGGAATTTTGGGAATATTAATTAATTTTTTAAGCATAAACTAAACTTACTTTTAAAGTGCAAATCGATTTCAGTTAATCCCTTAACTGTGACATATATTTCAGAAAAATGGAAAATCTTTTGACTGTTTAATTTTATTCTTTATATTATTATGAGAATTAGAAAATGCTTTTTATTACAAAAATAAAGTTTTAAATACAATACTATATTTATAATTTTTACATACACATAAAAGATTGATTACACATACATGTTATTTGTATTGAGCAAGTTAAGCGAAATTTTGAAGTTGATTATAATTAGTATAATATAAAAACAAAACAATATTATTTTCAGTACATAAATTTTACAAATCTTTCACAATATGGTATACCCAAAAACAAGGTACTGCTCAAAAGCCTATATATTGCACTTTTTACAATAAACTCTTGTCTCATGCCTTATTCTCTTCCCTTGTTCATCGGTTTTACGACAGCATATAAAACACTGCCTGGTCGGAGTAGATTTTTTCCCCAATGATGGGATGTGTTCTGGAAAGTGTCGACCTGTGAGGCGCAGTAAGCTTACACTAGGACGCCCTGGTCCTGGTAGTTGAACATTTGGGTTAATTTAGTTCAACAATTGATTTTCTGAAGTTCATATATTTCGCACCTCCTGTTGAAGTATGGCAAAATAAAGGAGTTATTTATATAACGCCTGGCATAGGAAATGGAAAAATATTTTCTAGTAATATTTTTTACTTCCTTTTCTAGCAACCGATAAGTCTGTAAGATGTTGATCGACTTTAACATCACCTTCCATAGTATTGTTGTAGTCATGGACTACCTTCAGAACCAAAGTTGGAATTGGTAAAAAACTAGGACCACTTGTGTCATTTATTAGGAAAATAGGGAATTAAGTATCCTAAAGTAGAAACGAACTCAGCTCGGAAAATAGAAACGTTAATTTTTCTTCTGCCCGAACTGAGTTCGGGCATCACAAATACTGCACGCAGTAATTGCCCGAACTGAATTCGGGCGACACTGGCAAGGGGTTAAATATAATGTGGATTGTCATTTTTAAATGAATAACATAAAAATAGCTTAGATTTAACAATATTTTCTACAATTATTCAGTATAATAGTGATGCGGGATAATTATTGCTAGGAAACTTGTTATTTGTTTTAATTTTTTAAAAATATTTTCGCGTGTTTATTAATTTTCAATTAATTTGAATGCTAATAATATGTATCTAGCTTTTACAGATACATTATATTAACGTGTAAAAAACCGATACAAAACATCTTATAATATCACTTTGATATTTGCATTCCTCGATTATACGAATGCAGAAGTTTAAAAAAGTTTTCACATAACTATACAAAGCAACAGATTTTCAGAAGCTCTTTTTTCGCCTCTTTGAAAACTCGATTACTTTCGAAAGATCAAAAAATATATCTTTTTGTTATATTTTCAAGCAGGGTCATCTACACACATATAAATATATAGAGAGATACATATTTATGCATACATATAAATAAATATAAACAATAATTATAAATGTACAATTCACTAAATAAATTAACATCATATTTATTTGTCGAAAAAATTTGAGCCTTGTATATAAATTTTTTTTAATTCATAAGCTTCTAAGAAATTAAAAACATTCTCCTATTCATTCGTATATACATTTGAATGCTTTTGTCACATTAATTATTTGATAAATAAATGATATAATTTCGGTAATGATCAGAACTCGTTATAATTTAAAAATTTTATCAGAAAGTTTATTTAAAAGAAATTTTAGTTTGCAAATTTAAGGTAGAAATATTAATCTGCAATGTTCTTCAAGAAACTATTTATGGTTCTTGCATATTTTCGCATAATTGTATTTTGTAGCAATAATAAATTACATCTAAATATTTCTTTTCCAAACTTATTTTAATTATTTTATGTAAACTATTTATTTAATTGATTGAAAGTGATAATCTATTTCTTTTTTAGCTAGATTATATGAATTTAGAGACAGATTTAGGCAGTTAAATATACAATTTTAAGCATGATAATCAGTTTATATTGTGTTTGTGTTCGATGAAACCTTCTTATGAATAATTTCATTCTATTTTATGTATAATTTTGATATTTTTATAATGAAGATACATTTAATTATTTACTTATCTGTACTTAATATGAGAATATGATTTTTTTCAATGACACTATTTCAAAAAATTAATTTTATACACTAGCTCTTAATTTCCTTAACTTTTCTCATTTTAAGTTGATATCAAAAATGTCATCTTTCTTTCGCATTGCATGTTATTTATTACATTGGAACACATCCAACTTTTGATGAAAGAAATTCTTGGAACTCTTTTGACGAATTTCCAACCTGAACAGAATACAAAGCTGATAAAATTACATTTTCTGTTCTGTTGAATTAAATTAAGGTATATGCATTTTTGCTTCAGGCGATAGTCATAATGAAATATCAGAAGTACAGTCTAAACACGTACATGAAAAACTTCTTTGAATAATGTGCTTCCAAATTATGCAGAAAATTTCTTTTGAACTGGAATTTTTAATAAAATTATATTGGTTGACATTTTATTTTAAAGTATTTAAGGTTATTCAATTTCATTCTTACGTCATAAACGCATCTGATTACTGGTTTCCTACAAAAGGCATACATTTTCATCGAAATTTGCTGTAGTCACTGAACCATTCCAAGAGTTAAAGTATAAATCAATTTATAAATACAGTCACTGACATTTATAGATTTAGGCGAAGGAGTGGTTCATTCCTGTCTGTAATTACTCTGCTACAGGAAAGTATGGGCGTTCTTTTTTTCAGCATTTAAATGTATATTGCTTGAATATTGAAGTACAGTTTCAAAGATAAAAATTCATTGTTGTTGTTGTTGTCTTGTGCCAGCCAGGCTGACAATATGGGGTGCGGTGTTCCACTTTTCCAACTGAACCCTATTTTGGTGTGGAGTCCGACTTCCTCAGTACACACATGCCATAGGGACCCGTTTATAGGTTAGGCAATCATTCACTACACATTCATGCAAGGAAAGGACAGACAGGATAGATAGAGAAAGAAAGTACATCCATTCCCGTACTGGGATTCGAACCCAGGACCTCCCTATCTCTCCCTAGGCCCTCAGACCACTAGACAGGGTGGGCGACACATTATATATATATATATATATATATATATATATATATATATATATATATATATATATATATATATATATATATATATATATATATATATATATATATATATATATATATATATATATATATATATATATATATATATATATATATATATATATATATATATATATATATATATATATATATATATATATATATATATATATATATATATATATATATATATATATTTTCAAAAAGGAAAAGAAATGCGAGAAGTTTCTTTGAATTTAATGCATGTGTTACATGGAAACACACCTCTGATAAAAACCAAAAAGAAATACTTATCTCAACGCAAACAAAGCTTACGAAAACTTTCAGATAGAAAAATTTCACTTTATAAGACAACTACTAATTCAACGACGTTTTTCTTTCGCAATGAGAACCAGCAGGCACTTTAGCCACTAGCAATCTCAGCCAGGGATCATAGTAAAAAAAGTGTGCTGGTTCCAAAGGACCGCTTACACTTCATGAATCAAATGTCAGATCTCGACGAACAAATTAAAAGCATTTTTCAACTGAAGAATTTATCTGTCCGTGAAAAAGCAATATTATACTTGGAAATATTACAAAAATAAAAATGCGCAAATTTTTCCGTCGAAAAACCCATACAATCAGAAGATAATGCAGCCTCAGAAGAGAGTTCGACCAGAAAAATTAATTGAAGAAGATTTCGAACCTTTAGCAAAGAAAGAAGGAATTTGCGTAGAAGAAAAACAACAATACCAGCTCCAGTTTGATATAAGGAAACAGCTAAGGACATACTTCAATTTCTTAACCATCAAATTTCTTTGAAATGGACATCTGACTGTAAATTATATTATAAAAATTAAAATTATTATTTAAATATATCTTAATCTTGCGCTGCTCCACTTTTCCAACTGAACCTTATTTTGGTGTGGAATCCGACTTCCTCAGTACACACATGTCATAGGAACCCGTTTATAGGGTAGGCAACCATTCATACAAAGAAAGGATAAAGACATGATAGACAGAGAGAGGAAAAATACATCCATTCCCGAACTGGGATTCGAATCCAGGACCTCCCTATCAAAAATTCATTGAATACATATTATTCAGTAATATTAATCATACCTCTATCATAGGGTGTGTATTACTATGAACTTTAAATATTTCAATAAAAGAAATTGTATCATTTTTCTAAATGTAGATTTTAAACTTAATCCCTAAAGAAATAAAACCCAATCTTAAAAGAAAACCCGATGAATTATATATTTTTTTAGTTCTTTAGGCAGAAAGTAGCGCAGTGAGCTCATAACTTTTTGTGCATATTAGCTAATATTACGCTTCCCAAATTTCTGAAAAAGTACCACCAGGACACCGGAATATCCCCCTGTAGCATCTCGGGTATAAATAATAAACGATACGCATGGGCAACATAATTTCATGGAGAAAGGAAAAAGCAGCTTTTCTCTTGGTTCTGGCTAGTCTGGCTTTCTCCTCCAGCTCATCCTTGGTACAGTAGATCAAAACAAGAAGGAGCATTAAGTTTTGAGGCTGGCAGACTGAACCAAACGGCTATCTCAAGACTTTTCAGTGGGCACCTGAAATGCATGTCCTTTGAATCCGGCCGTAAAGTCTTTCCAACGTGTCCCAAGTGCCATCTGCTGCCGGTTTCCCCGCAACATATTTTCGATTGCTTGGGGCTCACTTTAGAGGATGTTCGCGACAGCCCTCTCCTGGTGCTTGACATTGCTGGGATGCATGGAATCATGGATTTGATCTAGCTGCCGCTAGATCCTGAAGGATTGGACACGATAACAACGATACGCATATAAATTTAAATATATTTTATTTCCGACACCTTAATATTTTTGAGTTCCTTAAATAAGAAGAAACACTTTGAATGAGGAGTAAAAATTTGAGCAATATTTACATGTATTACTTATCATTGTCAAGGACTTATTTTAGAATGTCTTTTTTGGTTTTAACCTTGTAAAAATTTTCACAAGCTAATCCGTTAACCGTATACTTCTTTATCGAATCCTTATCACCATCACATGCATTTTTCATCAATGAAAATACTATCTACTGCTTCTGGTGTCCCAGGGTAAGCGGAAGGCACATTCAACAATCGAATTGGGAGCTGCTGTGTGAGCCTTCAGGGCCATTTTTCTTCTTTAAAATAATCATATTTTCCGTATCATTTATCCTCAAAATTTCCTTTCATTCAAAAAATGTACATCCTAAATTGTAATCTTTTTTTTTATAATATTTCACGAACTTATTGTCAATGATTCTTTATTTTTGCAATCCTTTAATTAAAATCACTGAAATTTTTCGTCAATTAAAATGAATAAATTATACAAAATTTCAATTTTTTATATTATATTTATAGTTTTCTTTCAACTTCTTTTTACTTTTAGAACAGTGTAAAGATATGTCTAGGGTATTAGACAAAATATTGTATTTGTAGGAATTTGATTCTACATTTCATTAACAAGATAGTTGGCTTGAAAATAAAAACATCATAATTTAATTTTTAATTTTAAATAAATTTCTAAGTAAATACTATGCATTTTTAAAAATGAACAATATTATAATAGGATTATTCTATAGATTGTATAAACTTCGTTTTGCAAATTCCATTATTTGAATAATAGTTACAAAATAGCTGTACAACGGGATCGTGAATAAAATGTTTTTATATTTGTCAAACATATTTTGTAGACTCTTTATATATATTTATAATATGTTTCTTATATACCAACTAATTTCTTAAAGAAGTCGCGATGAGTCACCACAACATATATATATATATATATATATATATATATATATATATATATATATATATATATATATATATATATATATATATATATATATATATATATATATATATATTGTGGTGACTCATCGCGACTTCTCTAAAAAATTGAGGTGACTCATCACATCTTTCCTGGGAAACTCCTTTTATAAAACACTTGAATTCGTGAAGTAATATTGAAAATTGCGAAGTGAAACTAAAAACTTGACTATCAAATTTCTGTGCCAATGGTATTAACTTCATGAAATGTACCCAACCAATCACCACAATTTGTAGGCGCGGCTTATACATTCTCTCAGTGAAATCTGATCCGAACACAGAACAATTGCTCTCTAAATATCATGCTAAGAGAACGAGTTTTTCAGTCCTCCTAAATTTCTTTGTTTCAATGTAAGTTGTGTTGTCTGCAATAAATGTTATTTGTTTTAAAAAATGCCTACTGAAAAAGTTAAACATCATCTAACTTACACCATTATACATACATATATATATATATATATATATATATATATATATATATATATATATATATATATATATATATATATATATATATATATATATATATATATATATATATATATATATATATATATATATATATATATATATATATATATATATATATATATATATATATATATATATATATATATATATATATATATTAGTACATTGCTGTGTTTAAAATGTGATTTAATTGTACAATTATTTAAATATTTTTTCAATCTTTTGAAAGTAATGGGATTGTTTTCTCTAAATGAGTCTTAAATCAAATTAGTATAGCAAACTTACCTCCGGCGGAGGATTTACTTTGCTGAAAATAAATTTAGAATTTGAAAAAGTTATTTTTGATTTGTTTATTAACTCCTTAATGAAACAATGTCATTATACTTTTGCCTTCATACATCCTCCTCCTTTTAATGTTATCAAGAATTTCCTCAAAAATGTGTTTTCTTGCAGTATCAGATAATTTAGTGAAGATTACATTTAATTTGGATTAAGAACCCTTTTTCATTAGATTACAGCAATTTCAAGAAATTTACAGGCAGATTAAAGTAGTCCTTTGTAATTTTAGCCTCTCGTGTGATATTTTAAATTCAAATAAGAAATATTGATAACATTGTAAAACTGCTTACTGATATACATTTTCCACTAAGAAAAATCACTTTACCATAAATTTAGCAATTTAAACAAACATAAAAATCGAACTATAAGACCTTATTTCTCAGATGTAGTCGGCAGGAGAGTGCACTTTATGTATATATATATATATATATATATATATATATATATATATATATATATATATACACATACATACATACCAAGACAAAATCAAGCATGTTCAATACTGCACTAATGAAAAATTTTCCATTTTCTTTCTTGATTATTTTTGTGGAAATGTTCATAGATATATTAAAACTAAAGTTGAATATCGATCAAGTTATTTTTAATCACCTTTCACAGTAAAAATTTAATTTTGGTTGCATGTTTCTAAATGAGTAACGAATATAATACGATGTAGATATGATGATTTTAATTGCTCAAAATTTTATTTTAAGTTAAATATATTCAATCGTGTTTTTTCCTTTTGCGCAAAAATTGTCTGAAGAGAGGTAAACAAAGCTGAACAAGTTAATTGCTAAACGAAGCTAAAGCAAGTTGGTTAAAAAGATGGCATAGTGATAATTTTATCTGAAGAGAGATAAACAAAGCTGAACAAGTTAATTGCTTAACAAAGCTGAAGCAAGTTGGTTCGAAAGATGGCTTAGTGATAATTTTGTCTGAAGAGAGATAAAAAAAGCTGAAATAGCTAACTGCTACTCAAAGCTAAAGCAAGTTGGTTCAAAAGATGGCTTAGTGATAATTTTGTCTGAAGAGAGGTAAACAAAGCTGAACAAGTTAACTGCTAAACGAAGCTAAAGCAAGTTGGTTCAAAAGATGGCTTAGTGATAATTTTGTCTGAAGAGACATAAGCAAAGCTGAACATGATAAGTGCTAAACGAAGCTAAAGCAAGTTGGTTCAAAAGATGGCTTAGTGATAATTTTGTCCGTTAAAAGGAGCATTACGATCACAATTCGCTAATAGTAAAAGACGGCAAAATACAGCAAAATCTAATTTTCTTTCATTGAAAAAAAGATATAATTACATAATAACTACGTAATCTATCATCGATGTGATTGTTAAGCAGTTTGTGCCAGAAATAAACATTGGCGTTTGAATATGGTTTTCAATAAGTGATAATTATTTAATTTATAAAATCTGAATAAATTGTTTGTATTTTTTTTAGCAGTTCCTAAAAAATGTAATTTCTTTTAAACAATACATGAATGCAAATGAAATATTTATGACAGTATTTTACAATTTTTTTCTTTCTCGTTACAGTGATTAACGTACGGAAGTACAATGGAAAAGTTCCAAATTTTGTATAAAATTATCATGATAATGTTTTGTGATATGATTATTTTATTTTTACACTGAAGTGTAGTCAAGTTTTTTACTTTATCATTATTCACCAGACAAACGCAGAATAGTTTTTAATTCATTTTTACTCCTTAAAATTACTTTTTAATAATTTTCAGTCAGATAGCAATTAGTTAGCAATTATAAATCAGATTTTCGGATAATTTATTATATAATTATTGGAATATATTAACGAAACTATCCAAATTGTTTCATTAATTTCAATTTATGGTAAAATATTTTGATTTAAGTGCAAAGTTTCTTTTCGATTTTTGACACAATTTTGTATTTCTTAAGTAAAAATAATCAGATGAATATATTTCTCGTAAAATATGTTTTTTCTTGCAAAAATGTATGTGTGTTTTTAAATAACAAAAATTATACTTTTAATGGAGGCATAATTACAGTCTATTCTAAATATAAAAGGACTTTGATTACTTGCCTCCGTTAAAAAAAATTCAGAAATATTCATAACATTTCTTCAAATTATACCAGAAGACTCAAGAGAGATTCTAAATATAAATTATGTATGAATTTGCTACATACTAGCCGAAAAGAAAAAGAATTAAATCTGAAAACTAGAAAATCGGATATGGTAAAATATATCACGAATCTTTCCTGAATGACAACAATTTGAAAACATGGTTTAAATAATTGCACAATAATGCCAAATACAAGTAATCATATCCACAATTCATTTCATTATCTATATTAATTTATTTCAAGAGTTTTTTTCATTAAATAATTATTTTTGCATTTGAATGTGAAAATTTTTTTATAAATATAGATTGTAGAAAACATTATAAAATTAACTTAAAAACTTTTGAGGAAAATTGTAATATATTTGTAAAAGTTCAAATTAAGCTTCTTACAAATTTTTAAGTTTTTAAATTTTAAGCTTAGAGTATGATTAGCCGTCTTCGGCATTTATAACAAAAACCAAATAAGTTTCAAGTATTATTTACAGATTACATTTAGAGATTTCTATTTTCTAATTCAAAATAAAATGAAGATTTGTCATTTATCATAAAAGACACTTGATACTTTTATGATTTTCCAAACTTTCATTCATTTAATGCTTGTTTACTTGAAAATGTTTATATTATTGATTGATATATATCTTTAAAATATTTGAAACTGTGCATGCTCACAAAAGTTTGAATATATGATATAAAATTTTTTAAAGTAAGCACACTTTTTTATACTATGAAAACATTTTCGTCATTTTTTTGCATTATTTTGATAACATTTTGCTTTATTTGATACAATATCACAAAAATACTAGGTCATAATAAATAACATTTTCATTTGAATACACCTAATAGTACTTACATCCATTTACAATTTACCGATTTTTATTTTTTTATCATATTGAATTTCTGAAGCTGAGAGGATTTTATTATTGCAATTAAATATCAAATTTCTTACAGCGTTATTGTTCATCAATAAATAAGAAAATTCCTATTTGTGGTTTCAAGTTTCATATATAAGACATTTAATGAGTAATAAAAAATGTAATAAGTTAATTTTTTATTAATTTCTGTAGATCTAAAATCATGTAATCAAATGTTTAATAATTCAACGTCTCTGTAAGTATTTACGAACACATATACAGTGTATGATCTTCCTGATGACCTCCGTCAAATGTATAAATATGCGATTAAAATAGTCCAGTATGTGTAAAATTACAAGTTATGGAATCATGAACAGAGCTGAAAAATTAAAGGCAAAGGAAAGTTTCCTTTAGATTATATAATTTATTGCTGAACATTTTAATTGAAATAGATATTAATTTAAGCCTTATCTTTTTCAGGTGTTTGGTAGGTTCGTTTCTTTGATCTTTTAATGCATGCTCCTTCGTGAACCATTACTCTGTCTGGAGTGAATTTTCGTCCACAAAATGAACAAGGGACTAAATTCTTCAAATGGCTTTGATAGGCGGCTAAGTTTTCCTGATTATATTCTGGTAATTTGTATTCTTCAGCTCCTGGAAGATTTTCTGAAGGCAGTGCTAAAAGACAAAAATATATATTACTATAAATTTTACTAATTTTAGTATCATACTATAGTTCCATTATACTAATTCACAAAACATTACTTACAATTTGCATTTGTAAGCAAATGCATCACCATTTCTAAAAAAGAGAGCATAACTAGATTTATCGAAATGTAGTAGGTAAGTTATTTTTTGTTAATGATTGGAAGGTATTCTTAAAAGGTGGTTGGAAGACAATTCTATTTCGTATCAAGCCATAGGTATGAAATCATGGTTAGTATTTTACTTCTCTATCGGGTTTTCTGGAATCAAACCATGAGAGATAGGCATTGACTTTGAACTGCGTCTAAAATTATTTCAAAATATTTTCAAAGAATTTCTATCGGATGTGAAGTGAAATATTTACATACTATATACAAATTACGACATTTCAAATTATTGGGTTGTTTGGAAAGTAATTTCGTTTTTCGCACCTGGATAAAGTTTTTTGCTAGTAAAAACCAACCATTTTGAGAGTGTGGATTTATTGCACTACCAAGAAGATGGTAAAAGTTATTGCACTAGAATTGACAATATACAATTAAATTAAATTTTCATTCGCTATACGTTTTTTATTTTAATAAAAAACGAAATAACTTTCCGAACAACTTAATATATTGGTCTTATATTCATGTAAAATTTAACGCAGTTTAAATCAAATTACATTCACTTTACATGATCGATATACAATTTAATTCGTTTTAGATACTTAATAATTAATAAAATCATTACTAATTAATATTATCATTTATAAAATAGCTAAATTTATGTAAAAATTTCACTATATTTCGACATTCATGGAGGTTATCGATAGTACATTTTATTTATTATCCAAAGTCTAAGATTAAAAAGCATATGGTTTTCTCTTGTGGAATTATTTAACATTAAGCTAAAACATATTGGAATGTATTTTGGTTACAGGAAGAAAGCTTATTTTTATGATTAACTTCTTAAAATAAAAAAACAGATATTTACTAAATGTAACGAGATTTTCGGGCAATTTTAAATAAGATTAAATGCGTAATCTTTAACTTTGCTTTGCCTTAATGTAAAGCATAAATTATTTTTAAGTACTGGGTAGAGAAAATAATAAAAGTTTAAAGAATTCACAATGCGCTTATCTCAAAATATTTTGGCAACTGAAAAATATGATTTGAATGCTAGCAACTGTTTGGAGCATAAAAAGTTATTCAACATGATGAATAATTTATTGTAAACGTGCATGCTATATCAAATTATATGTATAATAATGTAGAAATGATATATTTTTAATTTCAATACCATATGAGTTTTGAAATATACTTGTTTAACCTAGAATAAAAGAAATTATCATCAAATGGCGAAATTGAGATAAACAGGGAAGAGAAAAGTAGGGCATTGATTTTGCACGAAGCAGGCACAAAAGTTGGTTTGTACAATGATTTTAAACCATCTTGAATGGCATAAGCATGACATATTCATTGGAAAATGAAGCTGAAAAATCGATAAAGTGAAACCAATAAACAAAATTTCAAACCTTTTTCAGTTTCAGGCTTAACAGGTTCTGGCATCCTTTTATTCTTAGGAAGTTTTTCATTCTGAATGCGCCACTTTTCAAGACATTTCGGTTCATGTATAGGAAGTGATTTACTACCGAACTGTCGTCCACAAATATAGCATATTTTGAACCGTGGACTACTTTTTATCTTTTGTTTAGTTGATTTATCTTCTTCGAGATTGTTATCCTCTGAATTTCCCAATTCTGGCGATGAATCAACTTCAGTATGATATTTCAGAATATGTTTGCGAAGAGGTCCTGGTTGCATTTTTTTATTACAAAATTCACATGATACTGGATAATGCCTGAATTTTTTCGTGGGCCTTGGTTCAGGCGATTTTGCACTCAGTTTTCTTTTGGCATTTGCATTCCATGCTTGTTTGGCGTTTTCACCAGGTTCTTTTGAAACCTTTGGTTTGAATGTCACAGAACTAGATCGAGAAGAAATTTTATTCATATTTAAGTGAGACGAAGATTTTGGATATGGAATTTTATTTATTTTCTCTTTTTCTTTTGATGCAACTTCTGAATCAGTTTCACCATTTGTGGAAGTAGATACATGATCTTGTTCGTTTTCTTTTTTCCCTGAAGATACTTTTTCTAACTCAGATGAAGATGTTTTCTTATTCGAATTTCTTAAGGAGGATTTACTGCTTGGGATTTCTTTAAGGAAAACATTACTTTCTGATTCCCTTGCTTCCCCTAAAACTGAAGAGCTTTGGGATAATTTGGCGCAAGATTTTTCATGTTGATCTACTTTATCACTTCTGTATCTTGTACCACAAATGCGGCAAAAAAGGTAAGGAATGGAAGATCTCATAAAAAGTTTGTCACTAAAAATTACAGGATTTGAAAGAATATTTTTATATGTTTTCCATAGATTAATTAATTGCGATTACAAATTAAAAGAAATCTTTTGATAAAATTTGGTTCATATTGCAATTGTAAACAAGCAAGGAAATTGAAGTTTTTATGAACGATAGTTTATTAATGATTTTGAATGGTATGATTCAAAGCGAACACGTGAATCAAACACATTTATAACGTGCCTCTGAACACAAAAGTAATTTAGAAACATAGAAGAAAATTATATTTGTCCGAATGTTTTGTTTGAAGATTCATTTGTATTCTAATTTATCAATAGAATGCATTTCTTAAGTCTTTTGGCGACAGTTAAATATTTCAAAAATCATTCTATGTTAAAAAATACTTTAGACGACAGTTATTGTAGAGAAAGCAATGGTGAGCAACTATTGGACGAATCTTATACACCATTTGTAACTTTCATCATAATTGGTATAAAAAGTTGAATACATACGAATATATTGTATTTGTCAAAAAAGGCTTAAAAATTGTAAAGAAATCTTTCAAGTCTCATCCAAAGATAAAAAAGTGGTTGGTATAATCAGATGTTCAAGTAACACCAAAACTATTCATTCAGTGATTAATGTACATTATTAATAGATTGTCAAATAAGCCATGCAGCTTTTTATTTTAATAGAAAAATAGTTTTCTATATGGTAATGTATCTTGAACTATTACGATTTTTAAATTATCGTTAAAAATATGTTGTTAGCAGTTAGAGAAATGAAATTGCTTTATGATAATATTTTTTAACTTGAAACAATATTCATATTTTAGTACATTAAAATAATTTGATAAACTTTTTTTTAATTAAAGTTGATTTTTATATAACATATATTTTTAAATCAGCTAAATTTTTTGTGCTACACATAAAAGATAATGTTTTAAATTATTATATGTTATTAAAAAAATTAGTGATTACATGTTGCTACAGAAAGAGTTAGAAAACTATTTACACCAATAACTAACATTTAATAAAATAACTATAATTTAATGTGTACAGAAAACCAAAAAATGAAGCTTCTTATACAAATAGACATTTATATAGCAGCGTTATTTTGTTATTATTATTAGATGAAAAATAATAATTTGAATTTACAATCTGCCTGCAAATTTGGTGAAGTAAAAATTCTTTTGCGATATGTTTGCTCATGAAAAAATATTCTATCAACTATTCGCATAAAACTAGTTCACAAGAAATAATTTGTTAAAGCTTTATAAATTAATATGAAATATTTAAAGTGAATCACTGTATTACAGTTTTCATGAACTTTTAGGTAACAGTAGAATACTACTTAAAAATAGAAAATTCGTAAAATAGGAAAATATAAGTGCTAGATTTTAAAACTAATCTTTTTTTACCAAACTTCTCTCTATAAATAAAGCATTATTAGAAAAAATCATTTAGTCTTCATTTTATAAGAAATAATTACAAAATTAAAATTCTTTAAAAAAATCTTTCTTTCATCTTAATGTTGAAAAATCAGGTAAAGTAATCACTTATTTTTTTATTCTGTTGAAAGTTAAAACTAATATGTCAGACATTACTTTCATTACTCTACAGTATTTTTCAAAACTCTTTTGTTTAGGGAAATTTCCTTGGATACTGTTCTTCAATATTTAGCAAAAAGCTACTAGATGCAGTTAAAACACTCTGGCTTCATAACTGGGCACTACTATTTCAGAAAACACTTCCATAAAATGAGACTGTTTCAGCAAGACCCTATCTGCAGGAAATGTCATAAGCAAGAGGAAACGGCCAAGCATATCCTTTACGAATGTAAGGCCCTTGCCCTCCCTAGATTAACTTCTTTAGGTATCATCCATACTAGAGAGTTACACCTAGACTCCATTAAAGGGTTATCGGACTTTATTAATAAAGTGGGTGACCCGAGCAACAGGAACTAGGAAACATTGGGTTTGGAGTTAATAGTACAAAATGCTGATAAAAGCAGAGGTGCCCAATGACATACAAACCCAACTCTAAGAAGAAGAAGTAAAACACTCTGTGCTTGAAAGTACTAATTTTGTTTTATTACTGGAAAGAATATGATAGCAACATTGCAAAATGTACTTGATGACTCTTCAGTAGTTTTCAATATTACTATCTTATTTGAATTAGAAATTATTAGTTTAGATGGTTGAGCAACTAAACTTATAATCTCTAATTCAAAGTCATAAATTTAAAACCTAAATATTACATTCTTAAACTAAGCAAAAGTGAAACTATGTAAATTGACGATAAATATACTAATATGGTATTGTTTGACAAATGTTTATATCTCGAATTCATGCCATGACGATTATATCCGAATACACAAATATCTAAGAAATATCGATTAATGTTTACAATTTCATATTTTCAAAAATTATTCTCCAGATAATTTCTGAAGAAAAAGAAAATTAAGGGGATTAATTTTTGGAGTTTAAAGTGTGTGATAACTTTATCAAAGTGGTATACAAGTTAAATAGTGTGGCCTAATTCAAAATTCCTTCTCATTAATTCATGCCAATATGAAGAATTGCAATTCTATATCGATTGGAAAAACTTACATTAGTATTTCATTCATTTTTATCTCAAATTTATTATTACTTGAGTGATGAAATATTTTTTATAATGGAAGAATTATCAGGAAGGATAATTTTTCCAAACTTCATTTCTCGTTAGATCTCACACTTGAAAATATTCACACGCACTTGATTACCTCATTAAAGAAAAACTTTGTCATTTCTTATGCATTTTTAAGGGTTTTTTATGAATAAAGTTATAAATGCGTTTTTAATATAAATTTAAAATTCATTATCTGATTCGACTCTAAAGGCTGTTTCAAAAAAAGTCGGTTCTTGTAATTTAACTGAAATAGGCTTTTGTTCCTTGATGTATCCTTATTTGAAAATGCAACAAAGAATTACTGAAATTATCACATTTGTACCCTTTGTATAAACAGAAGAAAGATGACACCATTAATTAAAGATCATTTTTAAATGTAAGTTTGATTAACTAAATCCTCAATGATTTATGAACAACCTGCAAAGACAAAAACATATAGAAACCTATGAAATAACTATGATATTGTTGTTGTTGTTGTCGTGTGCCATTTTAGGCTGTCAATATGGGGTGCGCTGCTCCACTTTTCCAACTGAACCATATTTGGTGTGGAGTCCGACTTCTTCAGTACACACATGCTATAGGTACCCTTTTATAGGGAAGGCAACCATTCACACTTCATTCATACAAGGAAGGGAC
Organism: Latrodectus hesperus; assembly: GCA_037975125.1. Classification (NCBI taxonomy): domain Eukaryota; kingdom Metazoa; phylum Arthropoda; class Arachnida; order Araneae; family Theridiidae; genus Latrodectus; species Latrodectus hesperus. Next base: position 6,258,261 of record CM075853.1, read on the forward strand.
AAAGACAGGATAGATAGAGAGTGAAAGTACATCCATGCCCGAAGCGGGATTCGAACCCAGGATATTTTTATCCACAGTCTGGTACGCTGACCACTAGACAAGTTGGGCGGCAACTATGATATTAAACCAGGTATATAAAGTAAGAAACCAAAACTTTTAGCTATTAAACACTATCAATAAATAAAGAAATTGCGAAAACGTGTTTTTATATAAATTTCACGAATAAAAAATTTGCAATCCATAATTAAAAGTTATTGTGAATCTAAATAATGAGATATGCGAAAAAATGTATGAATTCTTATGGTGATAATTCTTATTTTGGGAATATGAAGTCGTATACGAATTTACGAATATTTATATATTTCTTACGCACATATCATAAATAATCACATCTTACCTTCCTAACAAACATTCAATTCAGAATATCAAGTGTTTCTAATTCATAGATTAGTGGATGTATACATAAATAGTATGTATTTATGAATACACATACATAAATAGTATAGTGATACATAAATAGTGTACATATAAATGAAATGCAAAATATTTGATACAATATAGAGATTAAAACAGACATGTAAGATTCTGAATTTATTTTCTCTAATATAATACTCATATATGTTTTCTAAAGAAGTAAAATTAACGAGAAAAAATTTTCATCTGAGTTGTCAAAATATTTTCTAACTAGCAATCAATGAAAATGGAGAATACATTGCAAGAGAAGAATAGAAAAGTACCTATCTAAGCGAGAAAAAAATAGTTATATTTAGATGGAAGTTTCTAGGAAATTTGTTAAAAATGAAATTACCTGGAAACAAAGAAATATTTTATGAATCAAATCTCAATTTAAATAGTTTGCATGAAGCTTATTGCTTATATAATCTGATCAGGGCTAATCTGGAAAATACTTCAACAGAAAGATAAATCATATTTCTATGATGTTGGAATACTGCAGAATCGATAATGCAATGCATGTATACATTTGTATGCAGAAAAGAGCACACAACACCATAAAAATATACACATTTTCTGTAAGTTTCTGATCCAAATCTTCATATTGAAATCAGAAACAATAATTACATTATTCGTGAGTATTGATTGATTCATTCATTTATTGTCGTGTGCCAGCTAGGCTGGCAATATGGGGTGCGCTGCTCCACTTTTCCAACTGAACCATATTTTGGTGTGGAGTCCGACTTCCTCAGTACACACATGCCATAGGGACCCGTTTATAGGGTAGGCAACCATTCACACCTTATTCATACAAGGAAGGGACAAAGACAGGATAGGTAGAGAGAGAAGTACATCCATGCCCGAACCGGGATTCGAACCCAGGACCTCCCTATCCGTAGTCAGTGAGTATTGATGCATAAAAGTAATGCAATTTTTAGATTTATATGATTGCAACAAACCTAGACGTGCAATGGACAAGATAAAGATACTGAAGTATCAAATGAGATTAAATTAATTTTCCGGAAATGAAACACTCTCTTAAAGAATGGATTAATTCCATCTAGGTATTTTAGATTATTCATCGCTTTTACAAGTCTTAGGCTCAAATCAATATGTTTTATTAGTGAGAACTCTATTTCCTCCAAAAGTATTTTATAAATCCGACAGAATATATAAATAGTAACTCACAAAGTTATTTCTCGGATAATTACAAAAATAAATTTTTTGATGCATTTATGAATTGGAGTACATAAGATAATCTTAAAAATTTTGATATTAATGAGCAGAAAAAGTAATTGAATGTGTTACTTGGCAAGTGAGCCGGGATTGTTTACTAAATTATATGCGAATTCCAGATGATATCTGGATTATGTTTGGCAAGATATTAAGAAGTTGAAAGTTACAGAAAGCTACCTCACGATATATTTGAAACTAATTGCTTTTCAGATATTTTAAATATGTATTTTTTTTATTTTAAAATTAGTATTTATTACATTTTTGTGAAAAAATTTAACTGCTATACGCTCCTTAAATGATAGAAATAATTATACAAAAGAAGGTTATATTCAAGATTTTATATAGTACCAAAAGTATGTTTAGCACAAGAAGATTTTAACTAAAATAACATTAGCTGTTACCAGGAAAACTTTGGTTCAGACAGCCAATGGTTTGTTTAAAAGAAAGACTTAAGCATACTAAATTATTGGAAGACTTTAATATCTAAACCTGTGGCATGATAGCCCATGTGAATCAAGGAATAGAGTGTCCATACTTGTTTTTCTAACCGAGGGCCCAAGAGTGCGAAGCATATGTTCCGGTTAGGTGGTCAACCTAACTCGAAATCCCCGTGTTTAGTTCCCAAGCATGCATGATATTCAATTTATAGATCTACTGAAGGGAAGAAAGGCTGAATCTCTCTGGCCCAATCCAAGGACAGAACCTTTGACATGTGCCTTGGGAACGTGAAACGCTACCAATAAGCTTACAGGCTTCTCAAAGTTAATTTTAATAAGTAGCAAATTATTTGCCCGATCCAAGAACATGCTAAGAAAAATGTCTCTTTCTGAATATTCAGTCTGGTCTGGGTGAATGAAATTACTTCTGAACAAAAAAGAATATATTTTAATTTTAAGGTATAAGAAATTATACATCTAATGAATGTAGTAGTAACAAGTTTTTAAAAAAAGTTAAAGTGAGGAAATTGTCCTTAGTAACCTTGAGCTCAATAAAAATAGTGGTTTTACAGATATGTTCAATAATTAGTTTATAGTGGAAAAGCGACATGCAACCTCTGTAATTTCCCCTTCTGGATTTAGTCATTTATGGATTGAGGTACATTTTAGAGATGGAAGCAGATTGGAAAATGGAAAATAGTGCATAATGAAAGTTAAAACTATCTAGAATGAGATGGGCAGGCCACCTCATGAGAATGAGTACAGAGAGAACACCAATAAAGGTCTACAACACCACCCCTTTCTGTAGTAGGCCAAGAGGAAAACCCAAAAGGAGATGGAAGGAATGCCTGGAAGATTTCAACATACTTAAATTCAAGAACTGTAGGTTGATTTCTAGAAAAGGGGCGGAATGGCAGAGACTTCTGAAGAAAGCCAAGGCCCACAAAGGGCTGTCGTGCCAATGCTGATAATGATATATATAAAGTTAAAAGTGACATTCCTTACTAGTTAATGCGAGTTAAGTTTCGAAAAAAAAAACAATGACGTAAGAAAATATTCGAATTAAAGTTCTCCAATTACGAGACAAATTTTGCATTTTTGGATAATTTAGACCGTTATAAAAATGTGCTAAAAATGATAATTTTTCTTACCGACTGTTGAAACACGGGCTCTTTGAGGATCAGACCTGAGTAAATTTTCCCTTCTCCCAATATCTATGTCCGAAGAGCTTCGTTCAGTTTGGCACTCTGTTGATTGGGTGAGAGAAGACTGATCCGCGACCTGAAGTAATAGCGACAGGTGTCTTTTACCGTGCATGTCACAGTACTCATCACAATCACACTTAAGAGCTATGTGACAATCTGGGCACGGTACGGTGACGCCTTCTCTCTCAGTAGTGTTGCCACAATGCACTCTCAGTGAATTAGTTTCGTCCTCTTCGCCCACAATTGTAATTGAATCCTCATCAGAAGTATTTTCATCACCCTTTAGCGAATTGATTTGACTATTCTCTGTGTGATCGGATAGCTCTGCCTCACTGCAGTCATCTGGTGCCTTATAGGTGCATGTTAGAACTTGCTTTTTTGATCTGTGAAAAGAATTAGGCAGACCACATTTGTGGCAGGATGTTTCTCTGACTCCATTCATTGTGTCTTTATTGGCATAAGACTGAGGTCCTGTGGTAGGAATGTGAATTGTTATTAAGATGGCTTTGCTTCCTTCCATTATATAGCCGCACCTGAAACATTTTAGCCAATATTCTTCGCTTGAAGAATCAGACAAGTTGTATTCTTCATAGCTTAAGTTCATTGATGGAGAAATTCCAATGTTAATGTGAGATTTGTTTTTCTGTTTCGATCTAATAAAATTTTTGCAAGTACAGAATGTGTTAAAACAGATGGGGTCAGATTTTCCATCTTGCATTTTGCTCTTCCTCAGTTTTATTTATTCTAAGTTGAGCTGTATGTTTTCAAAAGGAGGAAAGGATAGTTTTTTTTTATTTTCTCTAAAAGAGATTTATAGAATTGTTGAAGAGGAGAGTGATGATTTTAAAGTAAGGTATACAATATTTACAAGATTTATTATTAAACTAAAATCAAAATGGGTTTATTTATTTATTTGTCAGGATTATTGTGTTTAAAAGTAAATGTGCATGAATGTGCCAACATTAAAATTTTTATCCATCTGAGCCCATTCTTTAGATGGACAGTTTTAAAGGGCTAAATATTTTTATTGATAAAGTTTTATTGGCTAAACTGAGTATTACGGACAGACCTCAGTTTTACCCGGTTTAGATATAGTGCCGGAATTTCAATACTGTCTTTTATATTCGTTTTGTATTTCGCTGTGAATATAGCGTAGGAATTTCAATCCTTACTTGAACTTGGCGAAAAAAATCCAAAAAATCGCCAAACTTCGGCCGTATTACTCAGTTTTACCGTTTTATTTTCAATCAAAATATGCGAATTTTAGTGATACAGCTACAAATGACTTCAAATATAAATGTAGACAGATTTATAAGTTACATAAGGGGCTTGATGCCGATTCCATTTGAACACTGAAGGAAAACACTAGTTTTGAATATTTAATTAGGGGTGATGATGTCGATGAGAAAATAACTTTTACTGCGCAACTTACTGCTAAAGACAGCGAATGTCTAGTACGAGGAGGGAAAGATTATTTTAACTGAGTTTCTCTAATCTGAAATGATTAAAATTTAACATTTTTCCTGTAATATGAAGATGTGCTATAGACAGAAAATGATAAGTGCTTGCCTTGTTGTTTGAATGTGTACTAAAATAACAAAGTTGAACTATGCTGAACAAATTGAAATTGGTAAAAAAATACAGCCAGAAAGATATGCAATAATATTTATAATATTTCGCGCCAAAACAAAAAATATTTTTTTAATCAAAAAACAATGTTCATTTTAGCGACACCTATCAAATTCTATTTTGTATCTCTTATCCATTTAGTTTTTCCTTCCATTTTGTTATGTACAAGATGGCTATAGTCTAATAATGAATTCGTAGACTTTTATAATTTACTTTTTGATATAGCAAAAATACAATCATTAAAATAAAAACAACATACATGCACTAAGATTGACTAGCTTAAGATTGTCATTGACAAAAATATATCTTGTATTAACATTCATATTTGATGAATTACATAATTTTTCTACTTAAAAATTGAATAATGGGTTTAAATTTCTCTGCTATAAAGTGTTGAAGTTTACAGAAAAATAACCATGGCATCTAAATTCTGAATAATCTGCAGAATAAAATCAATATCGTAATTTAATATCAATAATAATTCTAATGTACCAAAATTTGTACAGATACCATTTTTACAGATTACTGGATTCACTATTAGACTCACATATTCGTTTAAGGTTGCATAATTTGCTTCTTTTGCCTAAGACAAATGAAACGATGTTGCTTTAATTATGACCCTCAAAATAATTTTCATAACCGTATCGAAATTATATTTTGGCATAATTCTGTTTTCTAGATGCGAGTAATTGTCTTCATCAAGATTCTTTATCACAAACGATAAATAAAATTGGCACAGGTGCCGTATAATCCATGATTCCAAATTCTGAATTTTTTTGGCGATGAAGAAATGTTGCCGAGATGACGTATCGTGACGTGCGTGATGACGTAAATACTAGGGTTACCAAAATAGAATTTTCTGCATAATTCTTATAGGTCTCCATATGTATAACGTAACTAAAACAAGGTTGCAAGATACATAAGAAAATCCGCTAAAATATCGCCAATCTCAGAATTTGGCGCATGGATTATACGGCACCTGTGCCATAAAATTCTTTTGGACCAATTTCTATACTGTGATATATAAACGAGTGGTTAAAATAAACCTAAGCAATTGCGTTTACTATATCATAAGTGTGTTAAGAATAACAGAATGTGAAAAATCTTGAATACAAGAGTTTGATTTACAGAATTAAACAGGCTCACAAATTTAGTGCAACTATGATGGGAAGAATTTGTTTTTGTTAATAAAAAGTAGTGAAATTCACAGTAATAAATATAAAGGTTATATCTATACCTGTTAACTTTTCATGCCTGATAATGTCATACCTCATAAGTTTGATGCAGAAGTTTTCTTACCCATATTTTTTAATCATTTTACAAAATTAGTGCAAAGTTTTATGGATTCATTTTTGAATAGCTGTCTGAAGTCTGTCTTGTTAATCATACAAAAAATATTTATTATGCTTAAATAATTCAATGCATAATTAAATAATTTTAAGTATCAATGATATAAATGTAAAACAAAAAGTTTGCAAATTACAAGTACATTGCTTAACATTATGCGAAAGAAAAAAAGATAGATATTGATATGAAACTTTTTTGGTATCACGTGGAAAAATGGCTGAAGACTTCATTTTGCCATTAACACAAACATTCAAAGTTAATAAAATCTGTTGGTAAGGAATATGGTGAAATTTTTCCATTGCTTAATTTTAAATTAGAATAACCAAAAATTATGATGCACTGATGTTGAATAATAAGTAAAATATTCCAAATTAGAGAGATAGAGTTTAATTATGTTATTAAAGATCAAATTACCACATATGAAAACATCACCAAGATTTGCTAAAATCCTATTTTAGCCTACTTCTAATTGAAAGCAGAAAAAATGGTGGCAAACATTTCGCCTTCAACCAAAATTATGCCATTTCAAATGATTTTGAAATGGCAGATTGTTTTAAATTGCGAAATACGTAAATTTTGAACTCTGATATTTTTGTCATTATTTAAAGTTTTCTTAGTGCTTTTTCTCCTTTTTCCTTTTTTCCCATTTCTTATGTTGTTTATTTTTTTTATTATGAATTCAAAATGATTGAAGCAGAGACTGAAATAATTTATGCAGATTGCAATGTACGCATTATAAAAATAAACACTCCAAGATTATTGACTTTCGAAGATTCTATTCTACAACTAATCCAGTTAACTGTGGAAAATGGTATTATTAAGTACTTCATTTTTCTATCTCCCACTGATGGTACAGCATCTATGACAAAAAAACCTTACAATTTAAAGCAAGAAATAATTCAACTTGTGATGAATCACAAGAAAATAATACAAATTCAACACACCCGTCAAGGTTAGCTTCTATTCGAAACAAATTGCTCAGACATTGCTGTTGAAATAAGCAAGATAACCAACATTCTTCGCGAGAATACATGTTAACGCCATTTTTCAATCGGAATACATATCTTCAAGATTTCTCATAAAAGAAATAAATGTAGAACTTCTTTTATGAGAAATAAATTTCTTATAAAAGAAATAAATGTAAACCTTTACATCTGATTGCTGAAGATATTGCTCAAAATGGTTTAACGATATTAAGCTTACAAATATTTACAAAAAAGAATTCTGAAGAACTGAGCGAAAATATTTTGGTGAACGTCATTGGACATTATTTACCTCAAACTATTAACTTATTGTATTCCATCATTCCAGTTTATTCTTTTATTTATAACGTTCGTCAAAGTGGAGAAACTACTATAAATACATTGACCTTACAAAAAATGCAAACAAGATTTTTACCTATGGAAAAACTGTGGAATACAATAAGTACTTCCATAAAAACTCTCCCTATGCCAATGAAACATTTAAATGTATAAACTGTCAGGAAAAACATGCAGCAAATGACATTTCCTGCCCTACGAGGCTAAAAGAAAAAAAATTCTTACAATTTAAAAGGATGAACCACCTTCTATTTGAGGTGAGAAAACGTTTAAATAAAACTTTATAAACAAGTTTTACTCTAGTGTAACCAAAAGTCATCTTCTTTCTTGCCGAATGAAACTGAAATAACTGATATTGTTTAAAAAGCAGTGACTGAGATGGCTTCTATATTTGAAATAAAATTATCTGTGATACAGGCTAGACAAAATCAAATGGGTCAACAAATGTTCTTATTCATGAAAGAATGCATGTGAATATGTTCAAATCCAGCTAGATCAGTTTCTAGATCTCCTCCAAGAAAGAGTCGTGCAAGACCTATCCAGTCAAGAAATATAAGTCCAAATAATTCTGTGAATCAGCAAATTATTTCTCCCGAATAACCTATTATGAAGTCTCCCCAACCAAATATTAAATATGCAGAGCATTCATAGTTTTTTTAAAAATTTTTTTTACTAACGAGCGAACTTTTTTGACTTCTAGTAACTGTTCAGGTTTTTTGTTTTATTTAATGTTCAATTTAATTTTTTCGAATGCAATAAGCAATTTCATCTAAGCGACCGTATGTAAAACTTCCGTACTTTCAATCATCCGATGCTTTAGCAATTCAATAAACGTTTCTTAAAAGTTCCGACTAATTTCAAATTTGTAATAAAATAACAATTCGATTAGATAGGCAAGATGTCCGTGGTGGAGGTCTTCTTTTTGCTGTTGACAAATCACTACTATATCCAAATCTTGTCTTACATTAGTTAATGCATAAATCCCACACAGTAAATTTACAATTACTTGGTTCCATAGTGTCTTATCAAATATTCATCCTTTCTTCATAATAATTGGAAGCTTTAATGTACGAAGTTCGGCGCGCATGGTAGTTATTCAAACTCTCTTGAATCTTCAGAATTCTTCGATTGGATACTGGATAGCAACATTAGTCTTTTAAAAACCTCTCAGCCTACTCACTTCGGACTCCACCACAGATCATCCCTTATCGATTATAACTTTGTATCTCCTGCTATTTTTCCTTTTTGTACTTTCTCAGTCAGTTCAGATAGTTATAGTAGTGACCATGTCCTTATTCAAACAAGTGTCACAATCTACGATGATGATTAATCAAAAGGTAATTCCAGCAATAAAATTTTATGGGCTGGCTTCTTCAATTCAATTAACACTCAAATTACTAATAACGGCCTAGTTTCTATAGATCAATTCCAAATTTTATGCAAAAGCTATCTTGATAAATTCAGAATAAAACAATATTTTCTGTTAAAGTTATATCCTCCATGGTGGATACCGGAATGCTGTTATTTTTTGGGTCAAAAAGGAACACTTTGGGGAAAAGGAAAAGTTCTCTTAATCAGACTCTGTGGATACAGTACAAACCAATTTCTGCAAAACTTTATCAGCTTCTTCAAAGACTTTCCAGAAATTTCTGGGATAAAATTATAACACACATACACAAATGCTGGTATATCTAAAAACATATATTCTATTCTTAAAAGACTAAAAAATAGATTTTCTAACTCACCAACTAATCATCTTCTAATTTCTGGGGAAACTTCAATGATTTTGGACTCTGTAGATAAGGCTAACTTATTTGCCAAATTTTACGGTCATCAATCTGAAACTGAAGTACTACCTCTCGATTTAAGTTCAAATTTTGATTTAGAATATAACTCTTCATTCTCTCTCTCTCTCAGAGCTCCTATTGGCGATTTACAAATGCAAAAATACTTCATCTTCTCCTGATTTAACATCAGCTAAAATTTTCAAAGGTCTATCAATCATAGCTTTACGATCCCTGTTGTTACTCATAAATCACTCTTGATTAAACAGTAATGTTCCACCGTTTTGGAAGAAATTCATCATAATTCCAATACTGAAACCTGGAAAAAATACTACATCAGTAAATCCTTATCGCCCAATATCTCTTACAAGTGTTCTATGTAGATTATGGAACGCATGATATTAAATCGTCTTATAAATCATATCTCTTTTTCCAAATATTGTTATCCAAATCATCATGGATTTATGCCTTATAGAGGCTGTGATAGTGTTCTTTCTATGCTTCATTATCATACTATTGCTCACAGAGAGAAAATAGCATATGCACAACTGTGGACATATCTCAAGCTTATGATTCGGTGTGGTCAGATGGTCTTATTTATAAGCTCCTCCAATTTGATATCAATGGAAATAACGCTCATTGGATACTGGATTCTTTATTGGATGGAAGTTTTAGAGAGTATATATAATGGCGTGGGATTTTTTCTCAACCCACTTTCTCTAATAGAGGCGTTCCTCTAGATAATGTTCTTTCTCCCTTTCTTTTCCTGATTTACATGTCAGGTGTTTACGAAGTTCTTTCTCCTGACATTCATTGTTTTATTTATGCTGATGACGTAATCCTTTTGGTGCTCATTCATCACAAGAAAGTCTTCAGAGAAAAATGCAGATTGCAATAATAAAACTTGAACAATGTTGTTAAGAATGGAAACTAAAAATTGATTCCTCAAAATTTTCACTTATAGATTTCTCTTCCAAAATATCTGTAAATTTTGGACTAATTATCAACCAATTACCTATACCTTGGTCTAAACACATAAAAATTCTGGGTCTTTATTTGAATAACTTAACCTTCAAATATAATTTTCAAATGAAACAAAATCCACCCAGAAGGAAATTAATGTTTTAAAAGCTGTTGCGGGTAACAGATGGGGAGCAAAAACAGATCACTTACTTTAAATTGTTTAGTACTTCATTACAAGTAGCCTGGACTATGGATGTCATGTATTTACAGCTGATTGATTATTAGAAAGAAAAATCTTGGATCCGATATACCACTCAGTTCTTAGAATTGATACAGGTCTTCCACTCTGGACTCCAATTCCACTTCTGAAAAAAGTCGGGGTCTTACCTCTTTCTGTAAGGCAAAACTATATCTCTACAAGTATGTACATTAGAAACCTTGCACTTTCTACCAGATCTCCGTGTGGTAATTTGTGGGAAAAAATGCTATGCAGTCAATCTCTGGTGCACTTCCTCTGTCAGGCTCGAAGAAAATGGAATTCAAAAATCAGATATTTTAAGAGTTCCTTCAAAACCTGTCTCTCCTTGACAATACTAATTTAAACATTTTACTTAAAAATATTCTTTTCAGACTAAAAATCTTCCTACAAATACTATCAATGACCTCTTTGCACTGCATAGTACTTCTGAATGGTCCAATTATATATTGTTATTTACTGATGCGTCTAAAATAGACAATAAACTTGGAATTGCTGTTTATAACAGCAGAAATAACTCCTTTGTCTCCCGGAAAATTAATAACTTAAAATCTATTTTTACAGCAGAGGCTTTTGCTTTATATCTAGCGGTAACAAAATTCTGTATTTCTCATTCCAACTATGTCATACTATCAGACTCCTTATCCTGTCTAAGTAGTTTGAAAACTCTTTCAAACTTTTCCGCAACCATCATTCAACACATCGGATTAGCTTTAGTAAATGCAACTAAGATTTGCGAATCTATTCAATTAGTTTGGATTCCAGGTCGTTCTGGAACTGCTGGGAACTTAAAAGTAGAAGCTTTTGCAAAATCAGCCATTATTAAAAAGTATTATTCTGTACACACGCGATTTCACCTGAAGACCTTATCCATAATACAAGAAACATTTTTATCAATTTTAATAAGAACGAATGGAATAAAAGTAAATATGCCTCTATCACAAAAATTCACCGTAAGTATATTAATTCCCGCCTTGAAAAAGTGTGGCTAGCTAGAGTTAGAACTAGATCTTTTCCGACAAATGCTAAATTACATAAATTCAGACTATCTTCAACGGATCAATGCTCTTGTGGAGAAAGAGAAACCATAGATCACATAATGCTATCGTGTCCTCAGTATGATCAAGCAAGAAATTCTTTAAGAGAAAAACTTGGTATCGGAGCTCTTTTCTGTTCTTAGATCTTAGATTTGTCAACGAGTCCTCAAGAGAAAATTGACGCAACAATTTCTTTTTTGAAACAAATTAATAGGCTCTAACTTTTTTCTCGTCTTTGTTTTTCCAGACCACCTAATTTCCTCTTCATTTGTCAATCAAAAGCTTTGTTTATCTTCATCGTTTAGGATTCATCGTTTTTGATTTTTAATCAATTTTTTAAAATCATCAATCCATCAATTTTGCTTAGGTTTCAAATAAAAACTCATTATTACGCAATACGAGTTATAAATCTATGAGCATAAAGCTCCAAAACAATTTCTTGTCGTAACCTAACCTAACGATTTTGACTATCGAATTTTGAATATTTCTTTAATAACATACTACAATTATGCCTTAAAATAAAATACTAGAGACTGGTAATTTTACTAAATTTATGAGAAAATATATTACAAAATACGAAAAAGTAAAACAATGCCGCTTTTAAATGTCAGTTCATTTAAATATGCATGATCGTTTTCTTTGTAATATTTCTTTTCAATTAATATAACAATATACCTAATAAATAACGTGAATAACATCATGTTTGAAAATTCAATTTTTTTACTATTTTTATATTACGCTTACTCAAAGAGCACTAATACAAACACATCTTAATTCTCCATCTTAATTTCAAATTCAGAATTAATAATTTAAACACACACACAGTATAAGTACATACTTAATTTTTTATCAGTGTTTTTACATTGCATTTTCGCGCACGAATCTATTCTTGGAATACTTTCATTCCCTTTAAAATATACACAGCTGTTCTTATATTCTCTCAAAAAACAAAACATAATGTTTAAAGATTATATTGATTTTTATTCTTAACAATCGCTTAAAATCGTTTCTAGTTAAAACATATTTTAAAAGAATATAATTCCCTAAATTATTTTTAAAATATTTGATTTATGAATATAAAAACATCTATCATTATTTATTGAAAATTATCAAAAAATTAATTTTTTATCAGATTTAATTTTTTTCTAAAAATATAATTTTAATTAATTTTGAATAAATGTTTTTTGAGCAGCATATTTATTTTAAAAATTGTGCTTGGTATTGGTTGTCATGGAATCGCAATCAATAAAACACGCAGTTTGAAATTTTTTATACTAAGGAATCCAGATTGGTATTATAATCTGCTGATTTGGCTCCGAATTTCACTCTCGGTAATAGATAGGGTCCAAATAGGATTATACCACAAGATTTGAATAGACGAATTCGCTTGTGACAGGTTAGCTGTTTTGATGCCTAATTAGCAAACCTAAAACTTTATCTGATTTTCTTATAAATAAATATTTTTATAAGCATATAAAATTTATTATTATTTAAAATGGAGTTAAATTTTCAAATGAATGGTGAAATTTTTCAGTGTAAATTCGCTATACATAATGGTTACCTTGTAAATAATTTGATGATCATCGATAACATTTTATAATTAATTGCTTTAAGAGAATTGTTCATTTAATCCTTTATCAACATTCTTAAACTTTTACTTTAATTACCTTATATTAAGTATAGATGATGTATAAAGCTTTTAAAGCATTTTTGGTTTTAACAATTTTTGGCGGATTTTACCTTTTTTCAAGTAATATGGATTTTTATTACATCAGTAAGATTAAGAAATAGAAGGGTATTGAAAAACAATCTATTTTGAAAATTTTTGCTTATATATCATCTCGTAAAAGCTTAGAACATTTTCTTTTAATAACACATCTTCGTTAGAATTCTTGTGAGGTTAATTCAAGTGAATTTTCCTTTTTTAAAAAAGTCTGTTTCGAAGTTTTATTTATGATTTTATTGTTACCTGATTTAATTTACTAAATTAGAAAGAAATCATAATTTAACAATTACGGCACCTTGAAAAAGAGTTTTTTAATCTTAAAAAATTCAAAAATACATTAGAAAGATTATACGGTGTCCCTTACATTCCAAATAGTTTTACTTTCTGTAGTAAGTAGTTTTCCTTCATATAATTATTCCGTAAAAATGATGTTTTTCTGAAAATATCATTTGAGTATATTATTGCGCAAATGAGTTTGTTATTCGGTTTAAATATTGCTTAGAAATACAGTATAAACAAAACACTAATTGATTTCTAAGTGAGTTAATAATAATAAAGCTAACAAAAGCAAGGCAAACGTTATTAAAAAAACTTGTTATTTTAAAACTTCCGATTAAAACGTTTAAATAAAATAAATGTAAATAAATAAACGTCAGTAAATGTTAGTGAGAATAGTTTTATAACTTTCCACACTTAATACTAAAAAGAAGAAGAGTTAAAAAGGTATGTATTTATAATTTAGAGATTTATTGTTTTATAAGAAAATGAAAAAAAGTATCATTCTCTAAAAATCGTCCACTTGAGAATTGTTCCCTTGTTAATTTTAAAAGTGTGATATCATTTGGCCGTATAATCAAGGATGCCAAATTCTGAGTTTGGTGACATTTTGGCAGATTTTCTTATGTATCTGGCAACCTATATTTTTATTACGTCATAAATATGGAGACATAAGAATTATGCAGATTTTATTTTGGCAACCCTATTTGTATTTGGTATTCATGTCATCGTGCACGTGGTAATACTTCATCTTGGCAACTTTTCTTCATCGCCAAAAAAATTCAGAATTTGTCATCCTGGATTACACGGCATCTGTTTCTGTCATTTATTCAAATAGATTAACGCAGTAGTTCTCCAATATTGTTTTTCAGTTTGGTAATGAAATGATTTATGTATTGCTTTTGTGTTACATATTATATTATATATGATATATATTACTTTGTAAATAAGGTAATCTCATTTAGTCCTGCAATCATACTGTGTAAATAAGGTAGCAATATTTATTTCTGCAATCATGTATTCATTTCGGACCCATTCTAAACTTAGTGAATGTTTAAGAAAGCACAGGTGCCCTCTTAAACATTATAATTACTGTTATTATTATTAATTAAACTTTAATTATTGGTCTATGATTCCAAATTCTGAATTTCTTTGGCGATGAAGAAATGTTACCAAGATGACGTTTCGTGATGTGCGCGATGACGTAAATACTAGGGTTACTAAAATAGAATTTTCTGCATAATTCTTACAGGTCTCCATATATATAACGTAATGAAAACGAAGTTTCCAGATACATAAGAAAATCCGCAAAAAATCGCCAATCTCAGAATTTGGTATCCTTAATTATACGGTACCTTTTTCAGGCTCTCCTGATTGGCTGGATTCCTAACTTTTCTAATTGCTCGAGAGTATAATTATTTTACAACATTGATAACTCTTACTTGATTTTTCAATTGCATATATTATTTTACAATGGCATCATTTTAGAAACTTTCTTGTATGAATCATTGCTCGTAATTTAGAGCATTTTATTTTGAATTCTTATATTAATTTAAAATTTTATGTTAATTATAAATTTAAATAGAATATTTAATTAACATAAAATTTTATGTATGTCTAAGCAATTTTTTTGAACTGTCACGACATAGATTTTTTAATTAGGAAAATTTCTGCATATGTATTATAATAATAAATATAAGTGTAGTTTTCTTTTCTCGATCAATTGTTAGAAACTTTAATTCATTGTTCGAAATTTGTTTACATTTGCTCGGACTTGCATTTGAATTTCCTTTTTTCCTTTAAAATCCTTAAATAAATTTTGCTAGTAATTTTATTACTAAACGATATTCATTTTCTTATTCAGACTTTTATGGAAATTGCATGACTTAAGAGAAAAAATTTACATATGATTAAAGTGAAAAAAAATTACATGTTATTAACGTGAAAAAATCTGCATATGATTAACGTGTAATGAAACAACTAATGATTTTAAAAATATTTTTTATAATTTTTTTTATTACATGTGATTAACGTGACATTTTCTTACTCACCTATGAAATCATGCCAAAAAGATTATATGTAAGTTGTATCTTACATTTTGGACTTGAAAATTAAAATGAAGCTCCTTTACTTCTCAAAACTTTGGAAAATAATGTCAGAAAACAGAATTAGTTTGGCCTGCGGGATAAGTGCTACTACCTGCTGCATTTTGGAAATTAACTTTGATAATGAAAATATTTCAGAAAAACCTAGCCCGGGATTCAACTTATTTGAAACAGACTGAGAGTTTCAATCCAAATTTTGAATTAATCAAACATACTAAAGAATACTAGCTTAATCGAACGTTGGTTTATACGGTGAAAATGTGAATTAAGTATTTTCTAAATTCAAAAGATTTTGTGATGATTCCTTCAAATATTTTATAATACCAATAGAATTTGTAACTGAATTAATTCATGTATCAAGTTTTGTAATATTCAATTTGTATAGCTTTCAATTTACGAGTATATAAGTAATTTTCTAATTGGTGAATATCCAAATTTCATTTTTATAAGAAAAAAAATTTTTCTGTCTTAATTTCTTTAGCAAAAAAGGTGTTTTTTTGCCTTTTTGGCTTCATTTCACCAATATAGAGTATAATTCTTTTCAAAATGAAGTGAATGAATCATTGATGGATATGCATTCGAATTTAACCTTTTGTTACACTTTTTACTTCTTTCTCTGTTACAGATCTAACTGCATTGTCTGTGTTGTTAATACTCTTCTGATTATATGTTACATGTGTGTAATTTTTGTGTAATTCAGGTGTAATTTTTGTCCAATATGATTTTAATGCTTTAAGAGAATAACAGGAAATCTATTGGATTTGAAAAAGTTATTCTGAGCCACAAAATAAGACGCAAGATTCTAATGTTTTGGCATTTTTCATAATCACTAATATTTTTTTGCTAATATTAATTCTGACAAAACAAATCACGTGATGGCTGATGATGTTCAAAAGGTTAGAGGCTCAGAAATAATACAATTAATGTTCACATAAGACGATACAGTGTAGTTTATATTGTTGTATAATAAGAAATGAATAAAAATAATTATAAAAACAGCGTAGTTTGTGTTTAAAAATAACGTAAAAATATCACAGCTTAATAATTAGTTAATTTAAATAAGAATTATTTCAATCAAATAGGATATTATTTTCAGATAGCAAGAGAATAATAGACACAGAACATACATGATAGTAATTAATTTGTTTTAAATTCATTTGCTTATTGTTTCCATTGAAAGAATTTTTTCTACCTGTAAGTAATGGTTTTAACAATTTTTTTTGTTAAAAGATAACTTACTACATATTTAGTTGCACTCTTAAATATTGTAATGAACATTCTTATGATTTACTAGATTTTCGAAGCAACCTTCGTAAATAAAATGTCATTTCTGTTTCTTTTAAGATGGAAATTTTTGAAAAAAGATTTATTCTTAATCTCTTCTAATTTTTTTCAGGTGATAATGATGCTCTATTTACTATGCAGTTGTGTATAAAGCGATATCGCTTATAAATTATCTTTAATCATGAAATATTTGAAATGCAGGAAGAAAAAGAAGTCGAATCAGTAGCAGAAACTGAGGCTTATTCAAATCAAACTTCATCTTCATTCGAATTCAATGAAAAGCGGCCAGAGAAGAGCGATAGTGCAAAGTTCTATGCATATCATACAAAGGATTTAATTACAGAAAGTTCAAATACAGGAGATATTAACAAAGAGTACAATCAAAATATTCTACCTGATGCGATAAATATTAAAAAGGATCACAAATGGCATTCCTGGAAAACTTCTGATGCTTCAATAGACAGTTTGTCAGAGAATCTTAAGACAAATTTTCCAAAATTTTACCGTAAAGAAATCGATACTCTCCTTGACAGTGCTGTTGCAGATGAAACGCTGGAAATAGTGTGTCTTATTTCTGCATACTTAATCAACAATTATTTTGGTTCTCCGAGTCAAAAATGCGTAGATGAAAGTGAATTGGTTTCCTACTTATATAGGCTTACACCACTGGGAACTAATAAAATAAAAGAAAACTTTGAAAAAGCTAAGTCTATTCGAGCTCCTGAGTTTATGCTGCATGTAGACATAATTGAGGCGTGCAATGTGCAGCACAATCCTTCCAACAAATCAGGATATCCCTTCTGCAAATTATGGATGAACAGCAATTCTCATCATTCAGAATGGACTGAAAAAGGAAATGACCATAATAATCCTGTTTGGAACGCTCAATTTTATATGAATGTTAGATATCCGAAAAAGGACTTTCTTTGCATTGAAGTATGGGACACTTCTGAGATGGAGAGGCTAGAATCTGAAGAAAGATGTGTTCTGTGCTCGAAAATATTTTGTTGTGGTTGTGGACTGAAACCATTTCCTATTGGCAGAGTTGATATCAAGGTCAAAGATCTATTCATTGATGGCACTGATGAGTGGTTTTCAATTAAATCTCGGAAAAGGAAAGTCGAAAGAGGAAAATTGCGCGTTAAGGCATATTTTGGAATCGTGGCAGCTAAAACTAAAACCAGTGCATTTAAGAGACATATGTTGCTTCTCAAAGTGTGTGTACAGGAAGGACTCAACCAAGTAATCGAACGTGAATCAACAGTCGAAGATTTAGACGAAATATTGGAGCCAACCGGGCAGACTTTAATTTATTTGCATCGCGTGATGAGCAGTTTAACTGCGTGTGAAAATTCTGTGAGCAAGTTTGTAGTGGTCAATCGAATTCGAACAGCGAATGATTCAATACAGCTCAAAATAATGTATCAATTATTGACTGAGACATGTGATTGCTTAAATCAAGATTGTTTGGCAGATGCTGTCGAAATTCAATTGAAAGACCTTTATACAAAAGAAGTCCAAATTTTACACGACCGGTGCTTTAATTTTCTAAATTCTTTGCATTCTTTTGATCTGGCAAACGATCCTGTCAAATTAAATGAATTTAAATACAGTCTTAAATGTATTCACATTTGTGAAGAAGTTCTACTAATAGAGTCAGCACCTTTGAAAACATTAAAAATGGAGGCTCTTGACTGGATTGAATCGGAAGAAGAGACACTAAATGAGCTTGAACCTCATTTAAAATTAGAATACCTTATAGAGCTCCTGGGCAATCTGACCAGTTTTCATAAAGCTGCGGACAGTGTGATAGAAAAACTTATCCCTCATGAAACGTATACAAATATTACGTTCCATTCTTTAGTTGATTTCTGCGACGCAGTAAAAACTGTAGTAGTGTCCTTTTCAATGTCATTTTTATCACCAGAAGATTCAGACAACGCTGAAAAAGGCATACAACTATATTCTCAAATCAAATGTTTTGCAGAATATATATTAAATAAAGCAAAGACACATCGATCGCATTGGGAAATGAGTGAATTTCAAAGTTGGTTCAATGATATATTGATAGAAGGATGGTTCAAACGACGAAAAGAGACAGCAGTGCAATTAATGAAAAATGCTGTCACCGATGGCTTTCAGAAAAAACTGTACAATAATGAATTGTTAATGGATAATATTATAGAAGTCTTAATGAATATTTTAGATAAACACATGACAAGTTTATGGCTTTTGTTATCCCATCCAGAATCAATCACATTCGATAGTTTGTATTTAAATGCTATTCATGAATATTGCTTACAGTATTACGAAACTGCTCGTGATCTTATAGAAAGTCAATATTTATCGCAAAAAATCGTTCGTCAATATGTGCTGGATCTTTGTATCTTGGCCAACAACTTATGGGAGCTTTCTAGAGAAGTCAAAACGATTATGACAAATATAGGTGAAACTCCATCTGTCTCTATCGAAACAGGTATTGTTCTAAAGTTTTTTTGTCAGACAGTCTGTAAAGATGTCAGCCATTTATTAATTGATGAACTTGAGGAGCCACTAAATCAAATAGTCATGGCTGAAACCTTGGAACATCAAGGCATGGCCATAGATGCATACCAAAAATACTGTGTAAATTTGATTCAAGAGAGTTTGGCACCGAATATGGAGAAAGAAGTGTACATAATTCTGAAACAGAAGTTATGGGCAAGGATTTTAGACTTCGTTAACAGTTATTTGGAGAAATTCAAAGAAGAAATTAAAATCAAGGAGGAGAATGACGAGGAAAAAACTGAAGAAGCAGAAAAGAAGGATATTTTCTTTCGAGGACTTTTCAAAATACTAACTTTATCCAAACATTTCTGTTTCACCGATGAAAAAGATGAACTTCTTGATTTCGTCGAAAATGAATCATATACGAAACTAGTGGAAGAGATTGGAAAATATCTCTCTCAATATCAATAATTCTCGTGTATTTTTGATTTTAATTGTTCTATGTAAAACACATATAATTAATATATTTATATACAATGTATGCCTTATACATTGATATTAAATTTTTTATTACTATAAACTATAATATCTCTTTTTATAACAGTTAAATGACATTTCCGAGGATGAAAGTTGAGGCAGTGCATTTCTGTGAGAATTTATTGTAGATGATTTGAATGATTTATAAATTAGTAAATAAAATATTAAAATTAGGATTTTGACACTTCAGTCAAATTAGTTTTGTAAATTTGCAAATCATATATATATATATATATATATATATATATATATATATATATATATATATATATATATATATATATATATATATATATATATATATATATATATATATATATATATATATATTTTAATCAAAATAAAAAGAAAATTTTTGTTAGAATTTCTATGAAATTTATTGTAATTCATTTAGGATGTTATTATAACTAACAATATTTTTACCAAATATTAATAGCTTCATAATTTTTTAATAGACATTGTGGTTTGAAATTAGCATGCTTTTAAGCAAATTTCTGTATTAGTTATATCACCCACACAGTTTTAGAGTACCTTTACCTTATCTTGAAGAAAGAGTTAAATCTATCAAAATAATATTTTTTAAATATCATATTACTTTTCTCGAATTCTCTGTCTCAGAAATTTAAGCTTTTTAATGTCGTGTAAACGACATTAAAATGAGAGAGTGTCATAGAATGTACATTTTTAAAAAGATTATTTTGTACAAGAGGAACATCGCGAATTAAATACATGTCATGGCATTGTTCCGTTAATCAACTAATTGTATACAAATTTAAAACTGAAAATCTAATAACAGTAAGGTACAAAAAAAATAAATAAAACATGTTATCAAGATTATAATTATTCCACTTCATAGTGAAATAGTGGAGCTATAGCAAATCTGCAGTCACTGCGTTTAAAATCCAAGTCTTACTCGTCAATATATCAAACTTGCGCCATTGAGAACTATAATTGTAAGCGATTAAGTACCGCTAAAATAATGGGTAGGAAAATACTTTTAGCTTATTTTTTCGTATTTAAATGGATTCTCCAATCAATAGCTCAGTTTTTTTTTAATGCAAGCTATTGTGCAATTGTAGTTTTTATAATTCAACTAAGAATTGAATTTTGCTTAACTTTTCGATTACCCATCCAATTAATTTCATAATTATTTATTTTGTCATTTTTGTAATTTTATTTTTTCCTCTTCCTAACGATGCGATTTCATTTGAATGAAATGACGTTCGAAAGAATGTGACTCGTTTGAGCGCACCAAAAATTGAAGTATCGATTATTTTCAAATACATAGACTCATAATGCACTAATATAGTATTATTTTACGCGCCAAAGATTTCTGGTTAACTCGAACTTGTATTTCATCAGATTATTGAAATAACTTGCAGATATTTAAAATTTATCTATTTTCTTCTTTTGTTTCCCATGCAAATATAACTGAACTTGAAACTCAAGTGACATTAGAAATATCATTATTTACAGTACTTTGGCAGGTAAACTCGAAAATAATAATGATCATTTATTATTATTATAATTATTATATTATTATTAACCATTTCATTTTATAGAAAGTTAAAGATCTTTATTATTATAGTTTCTTAAACTTTATATTGGAATCTACCTCTCAACATTTGATCACTTATATATAGGGGGAATTCAGATCACGATGTTTTAAGAACTGTGCGATTTCCTGTTTACCATTTCATTTATGTTTGCAAAAGAAATCTTAATACGCTTACAAAAATGTATTGATATTTATGGAGAATATTCTGAAAAACAATAAAATATCAATATTGATCATAAATATTTACTTTTTTCATTATTTGTCCAGAAATATAAATAGAAACACTCGTATTTTACATATTACAGGAATACTTGCTATATTATTGAAAAGGAATAACTTCGCACTTCATAATTTCAAATTTACCGTAAAACAAAAAACGATGCTTAATCCAAATACTCATTATCAATACAAATCTAATTAAAAGGATATGAATATTCACAGAAAATTGCATGTATTTGAATTTATAAATGCATTTTAAAACAAGGCATTATCATAAAATCAAACAATATTAAATTAATGAAATTTCTAAAGCTTGTTGATTTGTGATTTTGTTACTTTGGTATACCAATTTGTTACTTTGTTGATATACTTACAAACGTTAAAAACATTATACCTATTAAAATTAGTTATTGAAAATTCAAGATGAAAAGGGGTGAGTAAGGATTATTTTCTCTGTTTCTGTTTATGATAATCTTAGTTTATTCGCGTCATGTACTGTAGACATGTTAGAGCGAAAGCAAATTGATTATTATTGAGAAAATACGTAGATTGCACTTCAAGCAATTAATTACTTCTTCTAAATACTTCTCTATCGATGTAAGCAAGTAGAATGTACGCTAACGGGAGGAGAAAGCCTTGGAATCTTCATTTTAGAAAGAATATCACTTAGACAAAATCTTGAAATTTTTAAAGAGATTGTGAAACTTCAAGAAAATGTTGAAGAAACAAAAAAAAACTTTATATAAGCAGGGAGAACAAATTTTACTATTGCATTATCAATGGAATCAATTCCTGGTGCTTTTGATTTATTGAAGTCGTTTATGGTGTACTGCCATGACAAAAAGGTGGATCTGAATTATCAGTGAGATTTTATTGAATGATCCTAAATGCGGTTTGAAAAGGTAAATGATCCTGGGTTGCATTTGATGGGAAAACGTGTTTAAAATGTTACTGAAGAATTGCTTCTGTAGATGGGAAATTTTGGAATATTAGAGAGAATGATATTGGACATTATCAGCCTCAATTTTTTACAAGGCCTCAAATAACTATTGTCGTTTGTACAAAACTTCCTCCTGCTGGATGGTTTTGCCTTCAAAATATCTTTCTTATAATAAACTAGTTATTTTCTTTTAATCCGCTTATACATTTTGTTACGTTCTATGTTTTTTGAAGACCATTTCATTCTGCTTCAAAGCCATTTCGGTTTTTCGTATCATTGTCCACAAAAATAAGTTTCATTAAATAATCTTCTTTGATTTATTTGGGATTCGTATCATAAAATGTTGTTTTGAGCTGGCGTAGTAAGATATCATTGACACATCTAGATACAAATCTGACAAATAACTAATATGTGAGCATTCTGTCTATCATTCATTTCATCTACATTCATTCATTTCTATTTTGCATTCCATTTGACTCGTTCAGTTCAATACTCCACATGTCGAGGATGGATATTCAGTGTCTTCATGAAAATTTTTATAATATTAAAAACTATTCCATTGGCCATTTAAATTATTAGACAAAAACATCATCGAGTGTAGCTGAGATTTTATGCAACATCCCATTCAATAAAGATATCCATCACCTTATATCATGGATAATAAGTATGATCTATCTCCCCCAAGAGATTTCTTGTCAAATCTGCCTTTACTTGTTTTGATTATAGTGTTTCCGGTTTTTTCTTTGGTGTAGTGAATTCAAATTTTTGTTATGTTTTTTGATTTTTTTGTTGCTTGGCTTGTCTTTTTCTCGTGTTTTAAGTCATTTTTGTATCATATACAAGGATGTTTAAGTGGCAACAGTGAAAGTTTGCCCATGAAGGGTATGTTCCACTAGTGCTATATCATGTCCTATAAAATTTATGATGTGGATTGCTTCCAGAATTATTTCAGACCTTTGTCGAGTCCCATGCTTTGCTGTGTTGATGCATTTCTGTGTTCTCATGAGGGCTTAATAGGATTTTAAGTAGGTGTGTCATTTTTTATGGCCCTTGAACTTAAAGATTATATGTATGATTCGAAGAATTTTTGGAAAGATTATTCATTCAGTTTAAAGCATTTAATATGCAAATGTATCAGGATAAAAAATTTTGCTTAAAATTTTGAACTTTAATTTTATAATAATAACATTTTGTAATAATAAATGAAAAAGGATGTTTGTTATAAAATCACGCATTTATTGAAAGCATTACATAATTAGGACATTCAAAAAAAGATATTTATTACAAATACAAACCAGATAATTATATATTCAACAGCACATATTTTTTATTTGGAAGAAAAATATGGATGTCTGAGTATTACTTAATAAAGAAATAATACACACAATTCTCCATCAACTTAATAATAATTAAAGATATAATTTAATTTTATTCGTATATTCAATATGAAGAAAATAGAATAAGTAGAGTGAAGGTTAATAATATAAAGGACATGAGAGAAAAAAATTATTTGATAAGTATACATCAATATAACCAAACATACATAATCAGTTAAAAAATAACCATTCTGTTAGTTTTAATTTAATTATAAATGCTATAAAATTTTACTTTGTTGAGTCTTCAAAATGTCACTTCTTCCCATTTTTTTTTATTATTAACGATCTTAAAATTGTTGGAGAACCGTAGAAAAGTCGTGTACCATTAATCGAGTTAAAGATCCTTATCACGTAGTTGTATTCTTTTTATTTCCATATTTATCAAGGATTTATTCGAAGTTCATTTGCTACATTGTCTAAAAATAATATGGAAACAGAAAAATATCATCTACATTTAAATATATTTAACACGATGGATTCTCGTGCATTGTTTGAAAAGATTTTCTGCCGATACATTTTGCTTCAGCATCGTAAAAGGTTTGAGATATTGTTTCGAACGATAAACAATTTTCAAAATAAAAGATAATTCCCTTTTATTTTATATTTAACTTATCGCAGCAGATTCCACGGGCAATCAGATGTCTGTCCACATGGCGGCGATGTACAAGATCCGGAACACCTTCTCCTCCACTGTAGCCGCTACTCCAACATTCGGGAAAAGACCTTTCCCAAGAACTTCCACCAACTACACTTCAAGCAGCTCCTCCCTCTTAAAGAATTCAGGAAAGGTGCCAAGGAAATTCTGCAGGCTGAACTCCTCCTTCAGCTCTCTGACTAACCTCCACCTCCTCCTTCCCTTGTACATATGTAAATACTTTCTGTAAACTTTCCTGTATCTGTATATATATATTTTGTGCTGTATCTTTCTCAATTTAGGCCATCCGGCCAACTGCCAGCCACAGTGAGTCCCAACAGAACCCCTTTTGTCCCCTCGGTTTGGACAGTCCACCACTTAAGAAGCTATACTCACCCACCCTGGCCAAGTGCTGAGCCTGGGTTCCCTCAGGATTTCTATCCGACGACGTTCTCCACCGTATACCTTCGGGTGGGACGGTGCTCTTTGGTAATGTTATTACCAAAGTTATTATTATTTTATATTTATTTGGTAGATGATATGCATTATTTTTATGGAACACAATGAATTTACTGTACACTGTGGCAACAAGAAAGTGGAATTTGTTGGATATAGAAAAGCGTAACTCAACACTGATTCACTAGTGACATGTATCATGGTTGATATGTCATCATTGAAGGACATATCCATACTGCTATACTCATCACCTTTTAACTTGTCGCTTTTTAAGGAAAACATTTATTTCATTTTAACCATAAACTTGATTAGTCACTTCAAATTAATTACATATATTTTTTAAATGTTTCACTAACTTTTTTTTTTTCAGCAAGAAACTAAATATAGAAAAATGCTGCAATGATGTTCAGACTATTAACAAGAAAGTTTCTTGAATTTTTAATAAACTCTGCTAGGAATGTGAGTTAGATTTTAAATATTTATTTTAGAAAGTATGTCATGAAGTAAATACAGATATTTATTTATCTATGATATGGATATTTATGCATCTTTTAGAGTTTCAATGACTAGAAGCTATTCTTTCTGAGGAGGATTATAATGACATATGGATCTTGTCAGACGGCCGTAGTTCTTTCACCCATCTTAGTAATTGGCTTCTTGTAGGCGACAAGATCAGCAATTCCATACTAATTAAATTGAAGCTCATTTCTCTTAAACATGATGTTCATTTGCAATGGATACCTTCACATGTGAATCTCCACGGGAATGAAATGGCAGATAATCTTGCTAAGGAGGGCATCAGGATTTCAACAACTCCCTCTTCCACACTCACCTTTATAAAGTTATACTCCCTGGAAAAATCTAAAATCTCGGAGGAGTGGAAAACACCCCCTATTCATGATTGGTACAAAGGATCAAAACCGGGTTTGTCCCTTGACCCCCTTGTGACAGACGTACCCGGACTACTCTCTCAAGATTTGGTAGTGGTCACACCAAGTGCCTCACTTAAAACGAGGGCAGGAAAACCTTCGTCACCTGCACCAAGTGCCAAAGTCATCAGGCCTCTCCTGAGCACCTTTTGGATTGCATGGGTCTCTCTAAGGAGGATCTCTTTAGCAATCATCTCCTAGTCTTCTACTTCTTTACAGTCAACGGGCTCGTGGATCTTGTCTGACTCCGTCAGACAGTGAGGATAAGAAACAACAACAACAACAATAGAGTTTCAATTCGATATTTTTTAAAACCAGCTATGATTTTTATAATCATTGTGTTCTACAAAATTTTTAAAAGATGTTTCGAAATAAAATTGGACGCAATGAACTTAAATAGTAGGTGTAATATCCAAGTTCTTTGAATTCAATAATGCCAGTAAAATAAAATAATTAACAATATTGGTGCACAAGATTGTTCAACCACTGAAGAAAATAATTTAATATACATTCTTAACAAATATTTAGTATGCTTAAAAATTTTTATGAAACTTTGGAAAAAAATCAAATGTAATCGTAAGAATTATTCTTTGAAGCATTATAATTGTTTTTTTTTTTTCCTCTTAAGTCTTTGTTGTGATTCAATGTTCACATTTTGAAAATTTACTTAAAAAAAATTAATGAAATAATCTGTTAAATATGAAAATAAAGCGAGAATGCTACTACATCTTTAGACTACAACGTCCCATGAAAGAACTTTCATTTGCATTGTAAACCTTCTTCGTGTACACAAGTTCAAGTTCGGTAGTTCCAAATAATCGTATTTACATTGAGAAGTTTTAATTAAGCTAGATTTTATGAGGGAGAAAAACAAGAAATAAAATTTTTCCTACATTCACAACAATCAAGACTGTCAGACTAATTTTTCATGAAATTATGAGTAACAAATTGCTTTAAGACATTGCAATTACATCAGTATTGCATTGAAAGCTAACAACAGCTTAGAATTTCATACTATATTTAATGATCCTTACATACTACGTATGGCTACATACTCAAAATAATGGAAATTTATGGTAAAAACTGTTTTTGAGAGATGTAACTCATAATTAAATTACGGTGATGGAAAATTAATATGGTCACAAATATTTTATGACAAGAAATACACATGAAGTCATAACAAAATGACGTAAAATTAAGATTTTAAGTGTATATAGAAGCAAGTAATAAAAATTGTTAAATAAAGGATATGGAAGCTAGATTGAAGTTTAATAAAAATCTTAAAATAAAAAAATAGCTATAAAAAATAAACTGGTGAAAATTTATAAAAGAGCCTGGAGCTTAACTTTTAAAAGTATATCTATCGAAAACGAAAGGAAGAAATTATTAGTAATCGATTTTATTTCATGAGATGCGATCTTAAAATAATTTTTACAATGAAATAAGTCTAATTCTGTTAACGATATTAGTACAACAAACATGGAGTAAATTATTTTTATTCGAGTTTCTGATATTTTTTAAAAATGATAAAAAAGCCCTAAAAAAGGAATAGAATAGTTTTAAAAAATCAAAAAAAGTGGCCATCAAGACAACATTTACATATTATTAAAAATGGACAGTTTGATGACTAAAATAATGAGAATAAAAAAATACAATATGTTGAGAGGGATAATGGTGAATAAATCCAACTTCGTAAGATAATTTCTGAATGAGATTTCTAAAACAGGATAAATCTTAAGACTTGATGGTATATCTGATAATTGTAATGACATTACAACTAATACTATAGAAAAGAAAACAAGAATCCAAACCCCCATGGTCAAACATTAAATGTATAAAGGGGGATAAGAAAATCAAGAGTTGGAAGCATCGTATTACATTTAAATACATTCAATATCCATAACAAGGTTTCATTCAAGTGAAAGAATGAAGAGAAAAAAAAAGCAAATAAAATGTGAGAATACATGGCGAAGAAGAACTGATTTTGTGAGCTCTATAAACTATATAAAGAACCAGATATTGTTAAATTTATCTCAATGCAGAGATTAAAACGGGCAGGACTTTTGAGCCGGATGAACGACAATCGGGCGACAAAAAAAAATTTCTTGGCTCGCCCCATGGGCACCAGAAGAAGAGGACGACCAAAACTCCAATGGTGTGACTGCCTTGAAAACGACCTAAAAACACTAAAAGTGACAAACTGGATGACCTTGTCCAAAAATAGGGGGTCCTGGTATGCACTTCTGAGGAAGGCGAAGGCCCACCCTGGGCTGTCAGGCCAATGAAGAAGAAGAAGAAATTGATTTAAAGACATTTCCTCTATTAGAAACATTTTAAATATATCCCTTAAAAATACTTATAAATAAATTTAAACAAAAATTATTATAATTTTAAAATAATTAATTTAACAAGTAAAATAAAATATAGCAAATGGTTTGAAAAATAAATTAAATATAAACAAAAATTGTTATTTGTAATGTAATTAAAATATACATTATAATAAGAAAAATTTACAAATACCAGAGTAATGAAGTAATATATGCTTTTTCGTTTTTCATTTAATACTATGTATTGTTATGATAAAAATACACTATTAGTTTAGTAATTATGCAGAGAATTCAAATATAAATTACAAACTTACAAATGTGATAAAAACAAATAATAAATTTTTAAAATTTTACTAATTTGAGACCGTAAAAACTGCAATATTAATAAATGCTGAATTTTATTCTGTAAAATGAAATAACAATGAACAAAATCTCAGATTAAACTTACTGTTATAGTGAATCAAATTGAGTAGCCAAATTTGGGCCTTAATTATCAACTAAATTATTAAAGACTATAAAATTCACTAAAAACTTTTGAATTTGCTCAGTATCACTCAACGTTTTCCGTTATGAACAGATTTGTAAGTATATAATATAAAAATAAAAAACAATTATGAAAGCATTTTACAAATTCATCAAATATTCATTGGACATAAATACAATGTAACAGTTAAAATAAAGAAATTAAGACATTGCCTCAAGTATAACACAAAGGTATAAAAGATTTTTATTTCAACTTTATATATATGTATATTCACTAAACTGAGAATATTTTCAAGGTCCACTGAGAGACCATCAAATAAAAAAATCGATAGTAAAAGATATAATGGTGAAAGATTTCATAATTAAGAAATACGAAATAAAATAATGTAAATCCAAAATAGTAAGCTCTAAATGGTAAATCAATGTTGGATGACATGAAAAATGAAATTGAATAATACTTATATATAAATACACACGTATACATAAGGTTAAAATGGTAAAGCTTTTAGGATAATTGTAATAAACATAAACATTACATAATCAGTTGTTTAACTAAGTTTTGATGAAATAAACATTTAAAATCATAAGTTATCCATTGACGGCTTTTATAAAACAGAATTATTCAGTTTCGAATTCATACTACTCATTTTCAGTACTCCATCAAAGTTTGATCTGAAAGATGCAAATTTATGAAATATATGGATATTCTTCGTAATAATTTAAAGATTCACGTGACCTTAATTTAAAGTTAAAAATAAAGATAAAAAAGCATTCACATTATGGGACATTACTAAAAGTTTGAAACATATGAAATAATTTATGTAAAAAAAAATACGACCTATATCTTTCTGGAGAAATGTCCGGGTAGACATTCCAATGCGCACACGATAGTGTATTGATCATCCTTCTGTAGCTAAATAATCATTTCATTAAATGGCCATTTACTTGTATAAAATATTACAAAGCTTTGTTTCAAAGAAATACATTTCCTGGCTCGAAATATTCGTATATTGTGAAGGAACAGTAAGCCATGTTATAATTTTAAATATACTTTGAAATCGAAGTCCACCTGTGTCTCTCGATTGTGCATTTTCCCATTGGTCACATGACAGCTATCATGTTCTGCAGCATCTTCTTATCTTTTATAGGAATTCTTCTTGCACGTAAAGGTTGATTATTTACAACGGTATAAATTGGAAAAAAAAGGTTAGTCATCATTAAATTGATACAGGAGGTATCTGTTCTATTTTCCTTTCCCGTTTGTCTCTACGCGCTGCTAGCTTTTCTTCTAGACACTGTATCATCCTTTCCCGCTGTATCGTCTGCACCTTCAGGAATTCGCCAACATTTTGTGTGTGTTGCTTCCTCAACTCGCCAATTTTTTCTAAAAAGAAATTAAAGAGAACTTTAAAACAAAAGTATATATGTAAAAACTTAAATGTTATAATTTATCAATAGAAATATAGTAGTAAAAGCAAAAACTGTAATGAAAGACGACTTTGAGGAAACTGATAAAAGTATAATTTTTTCTTACGTTAATTTATATACTTATTCTCACTTATTCATCTGAAATGTGGACATTGACTGAGAAAGACAAAGAAACCATATGCATTTTCGAAAGAAAAACTTTAAGAAGCATATTTGGTGGAATAAAATGTGAGAAAACATGGCGAAGAAGA
>CM075853.1:6289442-6500821 GCA_037975125.1 Latrodectus hesperus
ATTATCTGTACAGACCCTTGACCCTAAACATTTTCGTTCTAACAAAAGCTAGAAAAGTGCACTCCTCGTCAGTTAAGGTACTTAGACTTAATCGGACGATTTAGTACGGATATTTGATTTGTTAAAGGTTAAGACAATGCGCCAACTGGCATGTTATCGAAGATTGATGCGTTGGAATTCCCAACTGCGTTGAATTACCCAAATGTGGCTCAAGCTCAAAGCAATGATTCTGAATTAAAATAGATATTTCAATCAAACACAAGTTTAAATTTCCAAAACATGATTTTGCCTGAAACTGAAGTGCAAATTTTGTGTGATACTTCAGATAAAAATATCCGCCCGTATCATCAACGGGAATTTAAAAAAAAGGCATTTGAAACTTTGCATAATTTAGCTCACCCAGGAATTATAACGACAGTAAAACTATTGACATCACGTTTTGTGTGGCCAAACATACGGAAAGACGTTACAACTTGGGCACACGCGTGCATTCCATGCCAATGAACAAAGATTCACCGGCATACTATCAGCCCAACAAACAGAATACAGGTACCAGATAAAAGGTTCGATCACATACACATAGATCTCATGGGCCAATCCTGCTTTCTGAAGGATACACGCATTGTTTAACAATGTTTGATAGATATATCTGTTGGGTGGAAGTGTGTTTTATTTCCAATATAACCGCTGAGACAGTTGCTAAAAACTTCTAATCTAATAGGGTAGTTCTTTTTGGTGTACCCAGAGTAGTGACTTCTGATCAGGACAGACAGTTCAAACCCTTTTAGAGGATAAATTTATTAAAAGCTTGATATCTTGAATTATTAATTATGTAATTAAGCCTATTTTACTTAGATATGAAAGAGTACTTTCAATTAATGTTACTGTTTGGGAAGTTTTCTCTCTCTCTCTCTCTCTCTCTCTCTCTATATATATATATATATATATATATATATATATATATATATATATATATATATATATATATATATATATATACATATATATATATATATATATATATATATATATATATATATATATATATATATATATATATATATATATATATATATATATATATATATATATATATATATATTGATTTTATATTTCTGCATTTTAAAACACTTTCAAGTTTTTACTGTGATTAAGTGTATTTTTTTAATTAAAATTAAAATTTAAGCCCAATAAAACTTCGAGTTGTATATAGATTGTTCAAAGTCAGAAATCAAATAATTGTCACATAATAAAAGAATTTCTGATTTCTGTTCTAGAACGGCCTGTAATGTTTATCGTAATAACATTAAATTATTAAATTTAGAATTGTAAAGCAAATAGCAAAATTAATATCACTTGTTTACAAATATAATGTTTTGAATTATAACAAATTTTTACAGACAAAAAAAATTATTCAATCTTGCCCTACAATAATACAAAAATAATATACAAATTCTGATGTTCTATAATTTTACTGTTAACAATCTGAGTGATACGTTTTAAAATAACTAGAATTTTAAAATACTATTTCAAAAATTATTTTTATAAAAGTTTTATTGTTACAAATTAATTTATAACAAACACTTGATTTCAATTTTAATAAAAGATTATAAGAAAACTATATTTCGATAAATTAAAATATTCAATTATATTATATTATCAAATAATATTAAAAATTAATTTTTTCCAAACATAAATTTTCATTTCAGAATTATCTGTTAGAAGTCATTTTTTATAGATTATATACGTTTTTATGTAATCTATAATAAATATGTTAGGTTCTATTATACATATGGTAAAAAATATTTAAATTTATGAATTTAAAAGAAAATTTAAATTTATATAATTTATAAATTTAAAGGAAAAAATAAAATTTATATAATTTATAAATTTAAAAGAAAAACTTAAGTTTATAAAATAAAATAACAGAAAAATGATAAAAGAAAAAATTTAATTTATGAAATTTAGTTTATTTAAAGATGTTGATTGTATAAGATTTGTTAATCATTTTTAATATTATTGTAGTTGTCATTTTCATTGTCTACTCTTATTTGTTGACTTATATAATGCTTTGCAATTTAAATATTGCGTAAATATAAATTTACGCATATTTTCCAATTTTAACACTATGGCATTAGCGACATTTTTCAGAACGTATCACTAACTGCTCGATGGCTTGACAATAGAAAATCACACCTTGGTTCTTGAGCCAGCTTATAACAGCTATTTCAAATTGGTCATCGTTGGAAGGTTGTCTTCCACCTAAATGTTCTTTGAATTTGCCGAACACATCAAAGTCGCCTGATGTCAGATCGGGATGCTTGGTGCTTCTAGACCACCCATTCAACCTGCGAAGCAAATCCTGTGTTGTGAGGGCCTTGTGACGTCTTGTATTGTCGTGAAAAAGGACAACACTTTTACTGCCCATGTCTCTTATTTTCTGAGAATTGTGCAAATCTCTTAGTGTTTCGCAGTAGGACTTAGCGTTAAGCATTATGTGCCTTCCGCATAAACTTGGTGTAAACAACTCCTTCACAATGGAAAAAAAGTAACCATGACTTTACCGCTGATGGTGACACTTTTGAATTTTTTCTCAGAAACGATGATGTGTGTCTCCATCAAATCGACACTTGATTCATTTTTTGAATGAAGTGATGTACCCAAATCTCATAATGCGTAGTGATGTTATCTAAGAAATCACTTTCCTCAGAAAGATGTTGAATGAATTTCAGGATAGCTGCAAACTTTGCATCAAGTTAAAGGAAGTCATCGTGAACACAATTTGTGATAATCTAGTTGATAAAGATGATGGAATGAGCACTACCGACAGATGTTTCCAACTGTTGCGCAATGTGTACGACGCTCACTCCGCAACTGTTCACCATGTCCTGAATACTCACCGTTATTGACCTTTCTTGCTTTTCCACATCGGTTAAGCCTGTGCGAACGTCTTCAAACTTCTGGCAACATTTCACAATGGCTGGACGTGACATTGCACGTGGCCCATATGCTTCTGACATTTCTCGATCAATGATTGTACTTATTAAACATTTTCCCCACAAAAAACGTATTGTTCCGCAGACTTCAACATTGGAGTAAGTTCCCAGCTGACGTGAATTTTTTTCAAGTACTATGCAGTCGACGTAGATTCAAACAATCCGAAAGAAATTTCTACAGTTTAAAGCTATGAAACCCAATAACGTTTGTTCAAGTTTCGCTCTTTTTTACGATAATGCCCTTTCGATCAGTACATGTGTAACTTACTTTCTGAACAGCATGTATATACATACATATATACATATATATATATATATATATATATATATATATATATATATATATATATATATATATATATATATATATATATATATATGTATACATATATATATATATATATATATATATATATATATATATATATATATATATATATATATATATATATATATATATATATATATATATATATATATATATATATATATATATATATATACGAGTATATATTATATATGTATATGGGAATCTGGAATTTTTAGTTTTTCTTGAACAAATCAGAAATCACCTTTCTTAAAATATTTGTGCTCGTTAAATATTCGAAAGGCCTAATACGTGGGTTACTCTGAAATTTTGTGAAGATTATGTTTAAGGTTACAGTGGGAGAATGTCTAAAATTTCGAATGGAAATGCACCCGTTTTTATGAGCACTTTAGGTTTCAGATAATCCCAGAGTCAAAAAAGTGTAGGAATGAGATCGGGTTATCATGGTGACCACGGTGCAGCAAAGTTGCGAGAGATGATTCTATTATCAATATAACGTGTTAAGTGACGCGCAGGAGAGCACATTTTTGTATGCATGCAATGTCACTAATGACATTTCGCTAACTGCTTTTCAGGTATAAAATGATTCTGCTACATATAGTTTTACCATTTATGTCAGAATAGGATTTCATACCTGTGACAGTGGCCGCTTTCAAAGAAACACGAGTCAAGGACCAATGTCCTGGTGATGCCCCCCCCCCACACTGTCATATTTACTTTGTGTAAAGGCACTTGTGTCATATCATAGTTTTTCGTATGTGAGAGAATCCTATGCATCTGCAACATCTTTACATGCCAAAACGGATAAAGAAACATGCACAAGAAGAGTGCAGAAGACATAGAGCAGTAGATTTTGTTAAATCCAAACTGGAAGCAACACATCTTGCAATATGCAGTAGCGATGCAATAATCTGTAGTTATTCATGACACATGGACAAGTAAAGCTCGCTATCTGATGGCTGCGCCAAATTAAGTCAGAAGCGTCTTTCGTTTAACCAGGGCACTACGATGATGAAAATACATCTTCGCTCTCAGATTTCTCCGATAGATGACACCACCAGAGTATTCAGTTCTTCAAATTTGATTTTGATCTGGAGGGGGAGGAAGTTTTCTCCAGACCATTACACCCCTAGTAACTGCTCAACGGATATTCTATTCTATAGATTTTTCTCGTTGAGTCTTCTGTGGCATCCAGCCCTTCCTGATCGAACCCAATCGAACACAGCACTTCCGAACGGAAAACCGATGCTTTAACCACTTATATTCCATGACTCAATGCAGAAGACGTTATGGTTTGGTTGGTTAGGTTTTAGTGCTCATTATCGGAAGGTAGTGAGTTAGAATTCCAATTAACTGAAGTGCCTTCATGTTAGCTAAAGACGTCTGGGGCACGATAAAATTCGACTTGTTAGAAATTGCATTTGCTTCAGAGAGAAAAAATAATACTTTTTCAAAAATCGGAAAAAAACCTAAATACCGCTATTTGTAAAGAAAAGTTACCCATTGGTAATGTAAAAAGAAGATTATTCTATGCCGTTTATATTTTATTTTGCTCCCAAATGTTAAACATCGATAAAAACTTTAAAAGGAAAAAAAGAGTTCCATAGAGCTATGTTACATTACTTGACCCAAGCTCCAATCTGACACAAGCTACTGCACAGGCAACGAAAACCAACCTTAATTATGTATTTAATTAATTACAACGTTATAATCAAAATTTCAACCTGAAACAGTTTTAATTTTAAATTAGCTAAAGGCGGACATCCTGCTGTAATTTTTACTACATATGGCACGCACATTCCGGTTTTATATTGTTAATGTTTCTTTCCTATGCAGCCCCACTCAATTGAATCACGCATGAAAACTCTGTGGGCATTCGGAATAAGAATTATATTGACAATCAAGATCTTATCTTACAAGTCATGATCAAGAGAAAAACTGGATAATTTGAGCAACATTCCTCAAACTAAAAATCAATTAATGCATTCAAAAGAGTGTAACTATTTTCGTTTTATAATTTGTTCAACAGAACTTCAAATAATGTTGTTTTTCCAAATAGATTGCGAAGAAAATTGAGTACATGATGAATCGAATAATTATCTGGAATAGTCCTAAAATTCCATAAATGAAAGTAAAGTGTGGTGTGAAAGTAAACAAGGTGCCCAAAAGCCATTGAATTTCTTAAGCATATGCATCTTTGACTTTTTAAGTTCATTAAAAAATACATCCGTAATTTTTAAGGGAAGGGGGATACTAATTTCACTTTTCTCTGTAAATTGGAATTCATCATTTGCCATACATAATCTATCTCCAAATAAAAGTCTAGCTTTTGTCGCTCCTATTACAGTCGGTTGATATTTTTTCTTCATTACATGAAATATGGAGTTAACTAAATCTAACTTATTACCAAATGTTTTGCTTTCTTAAAAATATCTATATATTCTTATAATAATAAAAGTTGAGTTGAAGATTTCATAACTGTATTATTTGGATCGATTTATCTAAAAAATTTTCCACTATATTTTAGAGAAATTTGAGTATTAATTAACCATTCAGGTTTCAGATCAACAATACATAATCTTAAAAGAAATGAGAACCAAAATTGTCTAAGATACTTATGCTATTGTTAAAATTTTGAAAATATTCCTCTGAAACATGTTTCTAATAAAACTCGTTTAGTACCAAAAATTGCTATAGATGTGTAGCTACTGAATTTAGTACTGACTTTGGAGGTGGCATGTCAGAAATAATAGCGCATGGATCAATTAAATAATCGATATCACACATAATAAGGTGATATCTAGTTCTGTTATCTCTAATATATATATATATATATATATATATATATATATATATATATATATATATATATATATATATATATATATATATATATATATATATATATATATATAGGCGATGATGTTCCTCGCTCTGAACATTTCACTGTTTAAGTTGCCCTCATTCCTGCTTTTTGCTATGCTGAAGATCCTCGAATAGAGCTAATTGAAATTTTCTATCTGGCCAAACATTAGAAAGAAAAATGGATACAAGAGTTAATACATCTTGTCTTTCTCTCATTTGAAGTTACGCATAATTTAATTAAACTATATGAGATTTGCACTAAAATTATGCTATTATAAACACAGCTACGAATTTTAAAAATTCTCCAGTTAATATTATTGGTGATCGAGAGTTATTGTCATCGGTACCTATATCATTGACATTCCAAATTATCAATCGCATTTCATTTCATTTAAGTAGTATTAAATTCACTGAAATTCATAACATGAGCAATTTTATCAAATATAAAAAAATCTAATTTTAAATTAAATTGCGATAAGAATAGCCAAATATTGTAACCAAAGTGATTTCATTAGTGCTCTTCAAGTAAGTGAATTCT
Organism: Latrodectus hesperus; assembly: GCA_037975125.1. Classification (NCBI taxonomy): domain Eukaryota; kingdom Metazoa; phylum Arthropoda; class Arachnida; order Araneae; family Theridiidae; genus Latrodectus; species Latrodectus hesperus. The sequence goes on from CM075853.1 coordinate 6,296,170, forward strand.
AACTAAATCTTGCATTTGCGCAGTGAAACGAATAGACGTTCATCACTAAAGACTACTTGCAGCATTTTTTTAATGCCGTTTCCCAGAATCACTGTTCAATAGCATACTTTTTAACGTTCTATATATGTCTATTTTAGGTGGAGTATAATGTTATTTATTAAGTCTTATATATCCGTTTCTACTAAACCCACAACGATGATTCATATTTTATGATATTAAATTATATCCCACTTCTTTTAAATTCTAATTTAATCTGTGAAAACCAAATGGCTGGATTATCTTTCTATAACTAAGAATATTTAACGGCAACACGGGATAATTCCAAATGTGTTGTCGCAGCATTATTTCCACCTTCATTGCTTTTCATATTTACAATGCAAAAATTCCGAGACAGCAGAGTGGGAAATAATTGTTTTAATGTTGCAGAGAAACAAAATAATGTGCAAAATTTAAGTTAGTTTTTATTAGATTAGAAATATATGATACACAGAAGATTAGAAATATGTGAAAAATAAACACATGTATAATACTACATAATAGGTAGGAACATTTTTGGAGCTCTATGGACATAATAAGGAGACATCTAGTCGCTTGTAGCTCACAGTGAAGAAAGTGGGATTGTCTCCGTAATTTAAAATTGGGGACAATACAGAAGACATTCCAGACTTGGTCGATCACTGTCAGAGGTATCATTTTACGTGCCATTAGTGGAACAAGACAGATCATCGGTTGCATCGGCACTGAAACTTATTACTTTCGAATATCAAGAATGAACTCCCTAACTAACACGGCCTCATATTACATATATTTCCAAATAAAAAATTAAGGGGAAAAATAAGAAATTTAAACACATGGAAGATTATTGCTAGAATAATTTCAGCAAAATTAAATCGCACTATTTTTAAATAATACATATATGTATTAAATTATATATTTCGCACAGTAACGAATAATTCAGAGGAATAGAGATGAAATTGCTTATCTTACATAAATGTTTATTTACTCATAATAACATTGAAAGTAAAACCTATGCTTCCATAAACTGTATAACGTTGTTTTGAATTAAGAAACGTTAACATATCAGATTTTATAGTTGAATTTTTAATAACTTTTCTTTAAAAAAATAAATAATATTGATTATAGTTACAAGTATGACTTTTCAATGTATTTCAAGGGAAACCAATCATTTAGAAAATATTTTAGTTATGTGGGTAATATATTTCTTAAAAAATCCAAGTTTTTCGATTTTTTAAACGCAAATTTTTGCTAGGTAACAATATATGTAATGGATAAATAATTGTTAGTTTTTTAAATACTGGTTATTTACAACTCAAATATTTAAAGATTTTGGAAAGATTTGGTGATATGTTTTGGTAGAAATCGGATTTGTGTGTGTGTGAGCATTTTTGTTTTTGCATTTCAAATCTAAATTAGAAAAGGTAAATTGATTCACATATAAAGTACTGTAAGTGAACAGATTCTTTAACTGAAAATTAAATTGATTGGTGATTATATTTATATTTTAACATATTCTGATTATCAAAATGAATTAATTATTTCATTAATATTAATTTTTTTCTTTATATGTTAATAAATAAATTCAATACTTATTAAAAATACATTCAAATTTTCTTTGGGAGAGAGATTACAGAAATTTATATAAGTATATATTAATTGTAATCATTATTTTTCAATTAATTTACATTTGTTTGTCGTGCAATAATTTCTTGCATATGAGGCCTAATTCAATTAGGACATGCAGTCTGAAGAGTATACACTGAACCATTACAAACATCCACGCTACAGGTGGGAATCAAATATGCGAATTATTGAGGACCAGAGAGCTGCCATTCAGCCATCAGTTTGGCAATATCAGTTTATACCATTTTTAAATTGTAAATCTAAAAGAAACCTCTGTAATCTAGAGGTTGAAAACTTACTACTTTAACAAAAACTATAGAGATAGACGGTTAAGCAGAAAAATCATAATTTTATATGTGAATCTACATTAGTATAAAACGTATTTTTTCTAGTATACTTTTGATAGGTTGTAGATATTGTGTGTATATGTTATTCTTTCATTTACATGCTACTAAGAACTGAGATGATCACAAAAAGAAATACTTAATCTCGAATACAATTTATTGTTCCTTATTGAAATTTTTTGAATAAGTTATATTTTACACAATATAAAATCCTTTCTTACAATGTTTTTAAGTCAAGTCAATAAATTTATCTTGATTTAGTGATGCTTCCTTAATTTCATGCCTTTAATAAATAAATAAAGCCAATAGATATTAAAACTTCTTAAGACAGTCTCCAGTTTTCAGGATGTCAAACTTATCAACTGGGGGTTAACCATAAATTGATGCATTATTCAAGTATTAATCTGGAACTGCACTCTTTGAAATTATAAGGTTTAATCCTTGATACATTTGAACAACGAGATAGGAATGTTGTACTTTTGATTTCTTCCAGCACCTCAGTCAGAATGGTTGTTTTGGAGTTTTCTCCTTCCAACATGAAAATTGCTTCAATTCAAAAGCCCCTTGAAAAAGATATGGTGGTTTTTGCTCAAACGCCTAATAATAGATTTCAAATGTTATGCTGTTCATTATGTGATGCTAAATTTCCTAACCTAATGGCTCACTGTGGCCTAATAATAATTAGATTATTTTCTGGAGTGAAAAATCGCAAGTTCTACCCTAATCACTGCTGGGCTGTAGATTACATGGATGATACAAGCATCAATCACTGGGATGATAGATGCTTGTATCATCCCAGTGATACTTGAATAAAGCACACTATTTATGAAAAATCGGCATGGAAGCAATACACTTAGGATATTGAGTGTAGCTTAAATATATATAATTAATATTTAAATATTTACATCTTCCAGTTGCCTGCCATTCCATGTCAATTTCCCAAACATTGAACATTAAAAATATTTAATATCTTACAATAATATAGAAAATACATATTATATACTATCTGGTTAAAAAAATATTTTTCATTCTCAGCTTCCATCAAATTGATTTCAATTTTACTTACAACTGCATATGGAGATCACATTGTATTACTTACAAATAATTCAATATAAAAAATACTTGTTTTAATAATGATAAAACGAATTCGGTGCAATAAAGTTAAATTGACTTTTATACACCAAAAAACAACCTCAATTTATCAAGCTTCGAAATAAATGAGTTTTCTGTAAATGATAAAATAATTATAAAAGTCAATTTAATTACCAATAATTTTAGATGTAATCTTTAGATAATTTTTTTAATGAAAAACACAATTTTGTTTTTGATAAAACTAATATTACAGGAGAAACAAGTTTTAAAAATAATTTAACACTTCTTTTGGAAAAAATGGTGTAATATATATATATATATATATATATATATATATATATATATAGATATAGATATAGATATAGATATAGATATAATATATATATATATATATATATATATATATATATATATATATATATATATATATATATATATATATATTGCAGTGACTCAAACAAATTTCTGAAATTAATACATCATTGATTTCTAAGACTCTTATAATGTAAAATAATTAAAAAAATTTTTATTTTTCATAAAAAAATGCACATGTACAAATTAATTTAGATAATGACATTTAACTCTAAATGATGTGTAATACATTTATTTAAAGAAAGATATATTTGTGCTAATGTATGATTTTTTGAATTGGAATTCACAAAAACTGGATGTAGATTTCACCAGTTTTACAAGAAGGCCATCATTAAATTATCATTGTTTCATCATTTTTGAAATACGAATTTTTTTATGAGCATAATATGTAATTATATTATTGTGAGTGTGTGTGTTTGTGATTTTAACTTTATCTATTTATCAAAAATTTGAATATTTGTTACAATACTTTCAAGTTATTTTAGTTTATTATAAACATATTTAAAATTTTTTGTTTTTAATCCCTTGCACTTTTCAAGTAAAATAGCAGTCTGTCATTAACTTTCCTATTTTTGTAAAATAATTTTTTCCCTATAAGAATTTAATTACAAGACAAATTTTTTTTTCAATCCATCGTTCCTTTTAAATTGTTTTATACTAATTGAAGAGTATATTATTAAAGTTTTACTTTGATTATAAATATTAATCAAACAATTAAATTTTACTTCTAGGAAAAGACAAATTTAAAATAAATATTTGAGTAAAAATAATTTCATTTAGACCATAACAATGTAATGCATTTGTAATGTATATTCATTAAGATAAAATTCTTTATTAAAGTAATTAATTTTTAAAGTATAATTTATAAATAATTATAATACAGTACAATTTAAATATTTTATTTTCTGTCAGGTCGTTAGTCATGAAAGATATATCAAAAGATTATGAAACATTTCTTTTTGATTTTTTAGAAAGATTAAATGAAAACAAAGTCATAAAAATAAAAATAAAAAACTGAATCAAAATTAAAAATATTATAAATGATTAGTCATAAGTAGCATAAATATTATTGCGTATTGGTAAACTAGTCTTACATTATCATTCATATAAAATATGATTAGTCAGAATATAAATCACACTGTAATCTACAAATACGATAAAGAAATGTTTATTATCACATAAAAATTGAAAAATATATTTAAAGTGAATATTTTTACAGATGACCTATTCTGCAACTTCTGATACAGGAAAACGTATCCTATAGGAAGCATCTTTTTGAATACAGCGTTGCATAGGATGAGCTAACAATTTTGCCATAGAATTATGAAGTTTTGTTGTATTTCGCGTTACTTCAAAAATATAAGATTTATTTTGTGCATCTAAATCACACAAGGCTTCAAATATTTCCTGAAAAAAATAAAAATAATTTGTTGAGGTGATATTATATTGCAATTGTAAATCTGTATAAATCTACAAAAAATAAAAAAGTACAATCATATTTCATTTTTATTTAAAGTATTTAAAAACTGTTTGACTTTCATGGAAAAAATCTTTTGGAAATGATGATGTTAACTGTATTTGCAACAAGTTTGTAATTAAATACATCAAATATGGCAGTAATGTTAAATAAAAATATAATTAATTCATGCATGCATTTATGATATAGTTTTATAAATGATATTTTCTTCATTATAAGGACATTTTTGAATTTTTGAAACCACAAATAAAAAATTATGAACTAATATATTTATCTAAAGCAATAGCCGATTAAAAAATAATTGCAATGTCTGAGTTAATCTATATTTCCCTATCTTTGTAACACTTTTAAAGATAAAAGGGCCAAACAAGAATTACTACTTTGAATGAGGGTTTGATTTGCTTGTCACTAAACAATATTTTTCCAGAACGCTAATCATTCATTATCCAGCTTGGCTTTGAATGGGAAAGAAACTAAAAGATATTTACACACACATAAAATAAAATAATGACATCAAATAAATTCAATATTTTATACAAGCGATGTTATCATATCTGGTAAATAACCTTTTAAGGTTCTCTTCTAAGATTTATAAAAATTATTAGTTAATTTTGTCTTAACTCTTATAATGAATGTATACCTATTTAAATTTTTTTCCCCAACAGTTTAATTACAGGAGCAAAATATTTGGATGATTGGATATATCTGTTTGTTAAATTTTAAAATGTATTCTACAGCACATAAAATCTAACACGTTGAAAAAGTACAGGGAAAGATAAAAGGTAGTCGGTAAACTTTTCTGTTTAGCTGGAGCATGGTGGAAAATAGAATAAAATAAATGGCAGCATAACAAGGTACAGAAAAGTCACCACATATTTTTAAATTTTAAAAGTGTCACAGATAACAAATAAAATGGTCAAGTTGTTCAATGCAATTGTCTGTGGAATCTGTAGAAAACAATAATCTTTTTGCTAAAAGGTAAAAGCAAAATTGTTTTACTTTTGGAAATTGCTATGATTCAATTCTTTCCATTAATGTTGTCATATAGTATTGCTTTATCATCCAAATTATGGAATAAGCTTATGATTCAATAACAATCTGTTTATAGGACAAAGCCATGTTCTCTCAAAGATTACAAATTAAAATTTTAAACATAAACCATGTAGTCATTAAAATGTTTAAGCAAATAGATACATTCAAATTTGAATGTAAGGCCTTCTAGCACTGAAAATGACATACAATTATTTGCTATTGATGGAAGTATATTTGAAAAATATTTAACAAGTAATTTAGCTTAATGATAAAAAAATTATTAAAATTGCATAACTTAGACTTCATATTAGAAAAATTATCTGATAGCCTGTCAGATTCCTAAAACAAGACACCTTTTATACTTAGAGAAAATGTATGAAAGTAATTAAGAAACAATTCAAATGTTCAATTTACTCCAAAAAGTCAAAACATTATAAATATAAATGAATTAACATGTATGTATAAGAAGGAAATAAATCTGCGTACAGTAGCTTAGAACAAATTCATTGAAGCATGAAATTAGTATTCAATACATTTACATTCATATTTAATACAATAGCTTAACATAATGCACCAGTTTGCATTATTTTAATTTTATACTTTAAAATTTATTTATTATTGATATTACAAGAGATTTTTTTCAGTGATAAGCCAATATTTGCAGACCTTTTAATAATTATAAATTATTTTATAATCCAATAATGTATAAAGATATTTTTTATGCAACTTTAAAATTAATAAATTAATGAGTGAGTAAATTTAGAAATTTATTTATTATCAACTCAACATTGAACTTTAAAATCATAATTTCAATTCTCGATTCAAACAATTTTTTATTTGATTATTGAAACTTTAAGAGGGTAGTTGTTGCACTATTATCATAATGAATTCTGATATCATCATAACAAATTCTTATATTTAAATCGAGCATTTAAATAGTATTTTTATTCATTTTTTGCATAATCTTATTTAATGTATCATTGAAATAAAGATTTTACACATAGTTTTTTCTATTTACAATCATAATTTCAATATTTAAATTTTCCTTTTTTAAATTAAATATAATTATTTGCTTCGTTCTTATATAAAAATAAATCTAACTATACTTTTATGTTTTCTTTCAATATACCCTTTAATTCACTAATACATTTTTTCATAGTAAATTAATGTATTAGATTTTAATTTAGCCACTCAAGATAACTATCTAGGAAGTAATCCAGAGGTGTCAAACTTGTAGCCTGTGACAAACATTTCTGCAGCTCGGCCAATGTACTGGCACACAATATTTAATAAAATAACCAAACCAGAGTAAAAAAATAAGTAAAAATAATGCCTTAAAAACGTTTTTTTGCTTATATTAAACAAAATGTATATTTACATTAAATTTGCTATAAGATAAATATGAATAATAATTTTTAAAGATACAAATACAAAACTTTATAAAAAGTTGACTAAATGTTCAACATTTTAATAATTAACAGTAATTTGTTGTTCAATGAAAATCTAATAATATAATTTATAAAAAAATCATTATATCAAAAATATGTGAAAAAATTTCAAATTTTATAATTGAATTTGAAGCATGATTTAAAGATTTTAAATCCTTAGAAGACAAATTTAGTTTGTTTTCTTCAATATTCTCAATAATTAGATTCAGTGCAACTTAAATTTGAAAACAAATTCATTGAAGTGGATATGCTCTAATTTTACAAACATTTACCAACTAAGTTTGAAATTGCACGAAGATTCACATATGAAATTATTTTCCTCTTTGGGAGTATTTATTGCTTCAAGGAGTTATTTTCAGCTATGAAAGGAAATAAGTCTAATGTTTAAAACAAAATCAATAGCACTCATCTTGGATCAATTTTAAAATTAATCACTGCAAAGAAAATGTTTCCAGAAATAGAACACACAGTAGCAAATAAGAGATGTCAATTGTCAGGGCATAAACCATAAATTTTTATTGTTCTTTTACATGTTTAATATAACTTATATTTATTTGAATATTGATATTTGCAGCCTACATAAAAAGGTAGATCTTGCCTGTTTGGACCAAGTTAGTCTTTATGTTAGACTACATAGAAGTTAACTAATTCTACATATTTATAACCATATTTCCCTTTCTGTACATCGTATTTTGTTTTAATATTCTAAACATTAACATATAATTTAAATCCCTACTTCAACAACTTGCATAATTTTCGCCATTTTTGTGTTTAAAAAACTCCAAGAGAAAACTTAAAATTTCTTATAAAATAAAAAGAAAAGAAAGTTTTCACTAAGAGAATTAATTACATTAACATTTCTCTCATTATATGACTGTAAAAATATTTTTAACATAAATATACAATGATGGGTTCAAAATATTTCTTCATTGTGTAGTGAACTAAGAAATGATATTCAACAAAAATTTTCAATAAATGAGTATAAAATTTACAAACTAAGAAGCAGAAGACTATAAACTTTTAAAATATAAAAATTAAAGAAGCAATTTAACTAATGATATAATAAATGAAAATAATATTAGATATAAGAATTTTTATTAATACACATTAAAATATTTATTTTTCTGCAGAAAAATAAATATTTTAAATATAATAAAAAAATGACACAATTTTATTAACTTTTAAAAGTAATATTTTGTTATACAATAAAAAATATTACTTTCAAAAGTTACTTAAGTTTTAATAAAAAAAAGGAGGCAAATATTGACTAAAACTAACATCAACTTTGAAGTTAAATGATAATGAAATAGTATACCCGACATTTATTTTCTTCTGTGGGAGGTTCATGTATATATATGATATCTATATATACAAATGGATAGTTGATAAGAAAATCCTTGGCCTAAAAATGTTTAAAAAAAATTTAATTTCTAAAAACAATAATATTATTTTTTTACATATGTTATAAAATAAATTATTATTTAAGAATTCATAACAATTTTTGATTTTAAAATAGATATTTAGGTTTGAAATATAAATATTAAAATAGTGACAGTATCAAAATACTTTAATATTAATAAATTAGTTGCTAAGATCATATTAAAACTTTGAAATATATATCACAAAGATTTCATTTCTTCAAAATGAAAACTTTTAAAATAATATATATATTTTTTTGTACGTGCAAATGAATTGCAGCATCTAGAAATTATATTGAATAGTAAGATTCAAATACTATACTTAAATATTTTTTTTACATTAATGAACAATTTATTACTTACTTGGTCAATTTGAAAAGATACATGAACTTAAAAAATGAATGGTAACATCTGACTGCACCAATGAGTAATGTAATGCAATGGTTACAAAATACATTAAAAGTAACATATTATTTAAATTAATTCCACTATTTATATGTTCCTAATAAAAGAAGCTTTTCATTATTTTACAATGCCAAACGCGATACATTAATTTTTTTAACTCTATTAATAATTTTTAAATAGCTAATGTTAATTGCTAATTTATATCAGGTTGGGACACTAAAAATAATTTTCAATATATCTAGTTAAAAGAAATTTAATACTTAAATCTCATTCTTTGCTTGCATAAATTAGGGAGACATAACAAAAATATTATTTACATAATTACATCTAAAAATAATAATAAAATCCATATCTTTCAAAATTAGGATAAAAAGTAATTGTAAAACTTATTACTTTAAATTTTTGTTAAAAACTATCATCATTTTCGGAAATAGTATCATTAATTTCTCAGATGCTTCAAAGCAGTATCATATGAATTTTCTTTTTTATAACATTTATGGACACTTTTTTGTTAGTTTTTTATAAAAATGTAATCTTTCCAACTTCTGGTAAAAATTTGAATTTTAAGCATTAAAAAATGCTTTCCAATTAAAAAAAATATTTCATACCTTTGTACACCTTATATATAGGTTTTTGTATATAAAGGATGATTAAATTAAATTGAAAAGTGCCAACTTGGATTTTTTTATTTAAATTAAAATTATATTTATTAAGTACTTCGAAAGCCGAATTTATGATTATAATATAACATTTTTTATTTAAATAATCAGTATTCTTTACATTACTGAATTATACATTGTAGAAAATAATGTGTAATTTAAAAGTTTTTAAACATTTTCCTTAAATTTCTCTCTATTAATTTATTCAGAATTTCAAGATGTGTATAACAATCTCTTTTCAAATACTTATCCAAAGTAAAAAAAAATTAGATAAAAGTTAGATAAAAACTATTAGATAAAATTTTCCAGGATGCGACTTTTTTCCAATTATTATTTAATAAAACAATTCTATATTTTTCTTGTTTACTTTCATATTCTTTTTTAAAGCTATACAATTTCCCATCCATATTCTAGACATTTCTATTTCTTTAATCTTCCAATAGATTTTCACATTTCTTGGTTATTTATAAATATGCTATTATAAAAAGATAACTTATTCATCTCTAGAGCTTTCCCTTTCAATTCATTATTAATACTGAGTAATAACTGTTGCTTTTCTGAAACACTACAGTGACACATATTTGATTTCAGAGTTCTCACAGCTTTCTCAACAATTCCTATTGTAGAGTTTTCAAGTTCATATATGTCATTTACTAAAATTTTCATTTTGATTTTCAGTTAATCAATTTTTTTTAAAGGAGAGCTTTTTGCTTTCCTTATGTTATTGGCTGTTTTTTTTCTGTTTTAATTCATCTAAAGATAATTTCTAAAGATCTAAAGATAATTTATACTTTTGCTTGACACCTCTTATGTATCCAACATGATTATCAATGATGCACTTAGCCCCAATCGATTGATTGTATAAATTTTTTATCATAAAATTTTTGTTCACAGAACAACAGATGCTTGACTATGAGAGTAATAAAAGCAAACTAACTTATTTCCATAAGTGACAGTAATTTTGTCTGTTTGAGAGTGAGTTGAAATAAAAAGTATCCTCACACACACACTCTCTCTCTCTTTATAAGATTAAATTTCTTATCAACATACAATCTTGAAATCTTACAATCAGTTGTAATGATTAAAATTCTTTTACAAAATTCTTCATTTTTCTGAACCACACAAAGCCCAATATTTGTATGTCTTTTCCAGAGTCCACATGTCATTGAAAAGACACTTTTCCCATGTATATTAAATAATGCATTTCAGCCTTTATTTCAATGATAAATAAACTTTCACAGAAATTATACACAATTTCCACCAAGGAAAGTATGGAAAGTATATCTCAACTATAAAATTTTACATTTAAATATTAATATTTGGCGAATTTTACACAATATATAAGACAGATATAAATAGAAAAAGAACCAATTAAAACCACTCCTTTATTGCACCACATGAAGATCTTAATGTTAATTACTTTTCACTTCACAAACATAAATATAAATACTACATCTAATCCTGATTGAAGTGGATCATCATGAAATTATTGTGGCTGAACTAGATCTTTATTTTGATCAACAGTCATGAATAAAATCTAATATTGTTCATGCTGCCATCTAGTGGTAACATTAACAGCTAACACTCAGTATAATTTTTAAATTTCATTGAAAATTATTTAAATAATAATAATATAAATGCATCAAGGCAAGTGAAAATTCCAGGACTAATTCACAATTTTCAAGGAGTTAAGTCAAAATTTCAGGAGATTCAACCCTGAAAAAATGTTTAAATTCCAGGAATTTGAAGATTTTTTCAGGTGTTGTACAAACTCAGGTTATAAAACTGCCAACTACATTCAGATTGATAAAGATTTGGGATTAGTAGATATTTATGGAGCAGGATTAAGTTTAGATAGTTAGACGATACTATTAAGGCACTATAATAATTGATAAAGATAGTTAAGAAGAAAGAAAAAAGTAACACCAAAAAGTTTATTACATTTAATGTAAGATGAAGGAATTAATATTTCAAGAAAACATTACATATAAAATATTTTAATCATTGTTAGTATAAAAAAATAGCTTTTATAATAAATGTGTATAAAGCAGATTTACACTTTTTAATACCTTTAAAATGTGAAAAAGAGGACAATAAAGTACATGTAATTGATTTTTGCTCTTATCTATATATTAATTTGGAAATTTCTTATGAATAAGTTTTCATTAACATATCTCACAAAGTTTTTAAATGGAGTGATGTGATTTCCTCCGAAAAAGATTTAACTGTGAATTTAAAATAATTTCTTTTATACAACAGAGCATTAACTACTATTAATATGAAATCCACGTAATTATATATATATACACACACACACACACACACACACACACACACACACACACACACACACACACACATACACACACACACACACACACATATATATATATATATATATATATATATATATATATATATATATATATATATATATATATATATATATATATATATATATATATATAACAATTCTTTTACATTAACATAGTAAAATCTTTCTTCAGTATGATTTTACACTAACCTCTTCATCAGAAAAATGAATCATACATCTAGAACGACCATATACAAGAATTACTCTAAAAATGCAAGGCAACAAAGAAAGTTTCTTTGGTATTGTCATTTCATACTTATCAGTTCTGTAAAAAGAAAAAGATGCAATCATTAAAAATGTTAGACGCTAAAATAATGAATGATAAAATATAACATGAATTACTTACATACATTAAGAACATTTTAATGAATTAAAAAGCTGTATAAATATTTCTATACAATTTTAATATTAAATTAGGTAATGTGTCAAATCTCTATCATGACATTATAACAGAAAATATAGTGAAATGTAAAATAAAAGCCTTTGAATATGCTATACAAATGTTTTTTTCTCATTCTATAGAAGTGATATTCTGGTAAAAGGTATAAGCAGAATAAAAAGATGTAACATTGATTTTTAAAATGTATGATACTATAATGATGATTAAACATTCCTTAAAATGTTGATCATCCATGAACTTTTTTAATAACCAAGAATAGTAAATTATTTTTTATTTTAAAATAAAAAATAGAATAAACAACTGCGATAATTTGTTCTATTTGTAATTCATGAAAACAATGATTTTGATTAGAATTAAGTAATATAAATTTTAGTTATTAAAAGGAATATATTTCTTTGTGCATAAAAGCTTTCTTTCTTGAAGTGAAAAATAAGCTTTTAAAAATAAATGAAGTTTTTAACAGATTGATTAAGTTTTTAACAGATGAAAACAGATTTTGTGATTATGTTATTTTTAAATTTCTATAAAACAACACCATTTACATTTATAATAATGATATACAAACAATTTACTTAAACATTCTTTTTATTTTCATAAAACAGTAAACAGCATCAAAAATGATTCTAGATGAAAAGTTACAACTTTTCTTTCGATTAAAAAGAAAAATGAGCTATGGCATATTTTTCAAATCTAATTGAATGCAGTCATTTCTAGTGTTCACTTAATTTTCTTTCTGTTTATTTCCTTGTCAGACCAATATCAATTTGAAACAAATATAGAATAAAGGAATTCTCTTTATAGAAAAATTTTAATTTTACTTTTGCATGATATATAAAAAGAAATGCTTCATTTTGTTTTCAAACTACTTTAAGGTAATAAATGGAAGAAACATCTATTGAAAACATATCACTCATGTCTGCATTTATTAAAGTCAGATGATTTGAAATTTGATACAGGAACAGAATATCTTCATACTCATTAATTCTGGGGTATTTTCTCTTTTTGATATTTTTAACATTATCATTTAAGAATAAAAACTAATAGTTCACACAGTATCTAATACATCACAATATATACTTTCACTGCAAGCTTTCTTATTTTTTACAGTATATGTGTCCAGACTTATCCAAATATATTTATTCTTAAATTTTATTTTTTATTATGTATAAACATTAAAAGAAATTTATTTATTAAACTGTCTTCAATGCATACAGTATTTTTAAAGTATGTAAATAGCATAACAAGGACATTCTAAAATGAGATACACAGAATAATTCATTGATGATGTAATAAAACCATAATAATTCTATTGAGTGTTACAAAGTAAAACAGCTAAAAAACAGCATTTTAAAATGATTTAATGAAATTAGCAATAGCAAACATTTTGGTTATTTGATTAATGTTTTTCATGATAGCCACAAAAAATTACTCTGTATTTATTCATTATTACTAAGCAATTTCTTTTTTACTATACCTAATATTAAATATCATAGTTTTCCACCAAATAAAATTTTTAAATACATTGTTTACAAAAATACAGGTTTTTTAAAAAATTTACACTGTAATAAAAAATATTACTTGAACATTTAATTATAAAACAAAAAATCTCATTTATTTGTCAAATCAAAAAAATACTTAATTAAAGTGACTATAGAGGATAAATCTTTTGTTTAGTTAAGAAAATGTTTAATAAAATTATGCAACACTAAATAATTATTGCACAAATATTTTAAGGCATTACTAAAAATACATACAAAAAATTAAGATATAAAATACTGAATCCTCACATCATTCCAATAAAAAAAAATAAAATAAAATAAAAAATAAAAAACTAGGGTAAACTAGATATTAAAAGGATACCACAACTTGAACAAGCTTGTGTTTCATTTAAATCTTCCAAAGAATCAATAACTTCTTTTGGATCATTTGTAAACTCTCTTACCTACAAAATTTAAATTCTTTATTTAATTACAAATAATAAATTGATTAAATAAGATTATATAATATTTTACGATATTATTTTAAATGTGGAATTAAAATAATGTAAAACTAATTTAAGTACAGTTTTCCTTAAAAAATGAAAAAAATAAGAAAAAATATTTACAATTAAAATTTGTTTATATATAATGAAGCACATTATTTCCCATCATCTCAGAACACAAAGCAATTACAGCATTTTAAATGCATAATACCTCTTTATTGTCTCAGTTTTAGACATGAATTATAGATATGAATCATTATTATAACATATATTATATTTAATTACCATGTGTAAAAAGATATAAAAGATTCATTTTGCTAAAATTAAATCAAACACTGACTTTTTTTCAAGAAGTTGAATTTTAAACATGGGTTCAAATTTTTAAGAGAACTGAGAGTGATGATGACTATAGTCTTATAAAAAAATTATTTAGATAAAATTACAATGAAAATGATAACAATATTGAATAAAAAAGATAAAAATGATAGTACAGTATAATTACATTTTGAAAGTATTAAATCACTAATTTAATATTTCATGCAATAGCTTTTTTGCTTTGCACAACATAGTAATATCACTTAAAAACACATGCAAATTCATTTGTTAATGGAATGAGTAATAGACTTTAGCTAAAACACTCTTATAAAAGTATTAACGAATGTGGATTTCAATAGGATCGAATAATGTACCTGATAATTTTTAATAAAAAACATAAACTTTCTAAGAAATTACCCTCCATTTAGTTGTTTATTTTGTCAATAGCATTAATAAGAGTAATAAAATATGTGCAAATATTTTCAGATTAACTAACTGAAATTTTGTTTGTTTTCAGGTAAAAACAAATGTTATACTTATAAAGTAATATAATACAAACATATTATTTATTACTTACCCATGTAGCACTTTCATAAAGGACCATGAGTGAATATTCATGTTTTCTACTAATAAAATGCTTATTTTCGATAAACAATTCAATGGTACGCTTTACCATGCTAAGTGGAGAATGTTGAGACCTGAAGGAAAAAGAAAATAATTATGAATTATAATTTTTAGTTTCATGCTTTTAAAGAAAGTTAAAAAATTATTATTTTTCTTGACAATGGTGGAACTAAGTCACGGAGGTGAGTAGCATTATTTGCGTCATACTACCACCAACCCATTTATAGCACAGGCCACATTCATGCCCGAATTGGGATTCAAACCCGGGACTCATGCCTCAGGAGCCAGGAATGCTAACCATTCAGCCATGGGTAGGCATATAAATATAAGATCGCTGTGAACCTGTATCAATGAGAAACCGAATAAATTTATTTTTATTGTTACTGCGAATTCGAACTACTAAAGTTAGTAAATAAACTTGTCGCATATGTGCAGCATTAGTTAAATAACTTTCCGCAGCAATATTTTCTTCAAACGCCTTTTCATTATTTTTATTTTCTATAAATTCTTCATTCATTTTACACATTACAAATAAATGCTGTCCATGGCATTTCGAGCAACTAATTTTAATTTTACAATTACGCGCAACATGTCTTGGTTTAAATGTTAAACATCGAAAACAAACGCCTTTTTTTAAAGGTATTTCTTTCCTTGTTTCATAAGGCAAATTCAAAGCATATCTACAATACTGACTCATATATGAGTTTTACTACAAAACGCACACTCACTGACCTCCAAGTCGATCTCACACGTGTTTCATCTAGCGCTATTCAATAAATCAGCGGCCGAAGCTTTTCTCCTCGCGGAAGGGGGCAAAAATTTTTTGTTTATATTTTCGAAACTAAAAGGGGAGCGCGCAATTCTCAGTTTCTGCTCCGACTCAATTTCTCTTTTAAGGAAACTTAAGGGGTGGGTTAGTCTATCGTTACCAGTAATTTCGGTGGTGACTAATTCCCTATGAGTGGGTTCATATTTTTTTAAATCAGAAGGCAAGCAAGACTCAATAAGAGGATATAATAAAATAGCTGAAAAACTATCCTGAGCAACACCTAAGGATCTAAGTGATCTCAATTGCCCTTCTAGAATGTCATACAATCTAACAAGTGAATATTTTTGAGGATTCGAATTATTTATTACTAGAGCAAGTAGCTCTCTTATGTAGACTTTAATCAACAAATCATCTCTTCCAAAGAGCTGCTTCAAACACTTTACGATTTCTTCATAATTCTTTCCCGAAGAGGGAAAGGATTCTACTAATTGTCTGGCAGGGGAATTTTTAACTGTTGATTGAATTAAATATTATAATTTATCATCATCCTCAATATCTAAATCTTCGTGTATCTTTTTGAACTGACCCCACCATTGAAGCCAATCTTCATTATTACCGTTAGACTGTTTTAATTCTAATTCTGGCAATTTAAATTTCCGGGGGGAATTGACATTTTCGAAATAATTCTTTAGTGTCAGATTTTCTGCTTTCGGTTTACTCAAAATATTCAATCGTCTCTTTAGTTTCGTAGTGGTTTCTAAGAACCCATCTTCGTAAGCAGTTATTGCTTCATATTCAGTATCGAAACTGTCTTGCGTGCAACTTTTATCATCTTGTAACATCATTACAATCTTTCTATCTAATTCTTTTAAATTATCATACTTCTGTTCTAATAGAACAATTTGTGTTTCTATTCCTCCATTATATCTATGTCCTCCTCCTTATTTTCTAATATTTTCAAAGCTTTATTTAATGCTTTAGAGAAATTAGTTCTCATCGGTGTTCTTAATTTACGAATGACATCAACATCCATAACTAATTCTAAATTCTTATCTAATTCTTAAATAATTCAAATGATAATAATCGAATCCCAGCAGGGATGCCAAATTTCGGTAACAATACAATTACCAAAAGAATTCAAAGTGGTAAGCGAAAATTTACTCCTTTATTCGATTATTTAATTCGTGCCGGAACTTTTTTCAGGAGACATTCCATTTAGACACATAATCAAAGAAACATTCTCAAATATCTAATATCTATTTATTGTTAAAAATCATTATAGGAGGACATATATATATATATATATATATATATATATATATTATATATATATATATATATATATATATATATATATATATATATATATATATATATATATATATATATATATATTTACAAGAAATTATTTCGCTGCGCACGCATATGCATTTCCTATGGCTCAAAGCATAAAAGTATTCTATTTTCATTTTTTCGCGTGGGTGTATGGGATCGTAACATGACGTCATCAAATGCTCAATTGGCAAAGAAGGTTACATTACTTTCTTGATGATCGCCAAGATTTCCAACACTTTAACTTCAGTGGAAGGTGGATGTTGCATTTCTCCTATTATATTGCAGGTGGCGCTACTAACGCTCTGTGAATGAATTTAACTATCACTTTGTCTACGCTCTGTGCTTGTTTCTGTACTCTTTGTGCTACGTGTGAATAAAAAAATAAAAGGAAACCTTTGGGTTCTTATTTAATTATACGACCCAACTCGTGCTCGAACACACTCCGAACAGTATTTTGTCTCAGTTTCGAGTTTTATTACTAAACCTGTAAGAGAAGCAATTACTATTACGATATCAAATAAAGAGGAATAACCTAGTCTTTATCAAACTCCATAATATGACGCAGAAATATGTAATTAATCAATATAATTTAACTTGGAATTTGATTCCAAATGTGCTTCCCTATCGGCACTGTGGATTTCTTTAAACATTACGTCTCGAAACACTTCATTTTCTTATAACTAAATTAGAAAAACTTTTAGGAAACATACTTTTTATTCGTGGTTGGACTATCCGGCGCTGGAGAGTATGATTCCACTGCTACGTGGCTTTTCAAAGCGAGAAAGCTGGTACAACCTTATTACTGACATCAAATTTTCGAGGGTAAGGGTCCTCTTGGACTAGAAAAAGTTGAGACAAAATTTGTATGACTTAAAGGAAAGCTCTAATTACCCTGAAAAACCATATTATCATGAATGTGTACATGTAAAGAGCAGACACCACATATGCAGCATTGCAAATTGCTTAGAAAATCGGAGAACCATTTTCTTCCATAATACTGATTGCCATTTGCAGCACGAATTCTTTGAAAGGACATATTATTGAACATTTACTTGTGGAAAAGAAAATTTTTGTTAACTCTTTTCTAGGTAAAACTTTCTCAGCTAATTTCGATGATATTTTACGCTATAATTTAATCATTACAAGTGTTCGTTTGCTGGGTCGAACTTTCAAGTTTCGTACATCTTGAACTATCTGCATGCATTATGATGAATTTACAACACATGAGATCTCTTTTATGTATCCCGAACAAGAAAACGAAATTCATACTACGGAATCTGAATAGTGTGATATTGTGATATACATTGTGATATAATATTGTGATATAAAAACAGTGAAACTGAGTTTCAGGTCATAGCATTAACAAAATGGAAAACATTTCCCCAATAAGAGGAGATGTAGGTATTGGAATTTATTTATCAACCCAGAATGGGTATTATTCGGCATAAGAGCGTGGTTTCCCCCGACGTTAAATTGCCAAAACTATCACTAAATAAGAAAACCGAAATAAAAACATGTAAAAAATCGGGATTTTCGCCAATTTCAAACTACTAAGCCTGGCAGTAAATAAGAAAACAGTAATTATAATAAGAATTGATTAAAGGATTATTTAAAAATAATTCATAGTTAAATTTGAAGGAAATATATCAGCAAAAATAAATAAAAATATCTTAATAAAAATTGTATTTAATGACATCTATTTAAAATTAAATAAAATAAATAATTTCAGAATTGATGAATTTTTTCATATATTTAATAAAATGATTTTGATAAATTTAGTGATTTTAGATGGAATACACTATAAATCATTTAGTCACAAAACTACAAAAATTTTCCAATTTTTTTAACAATTATAGATATTACATTGAATTTTTATTCTAAAAATTACATTTTAATTTATTTGAATATTTTTATCTATATTAAAAATAACGTTTTATAGAATACCGTAAAAATTTAATAATTTCTTTTATAATTATTAAATTAAGAAAACAAATATCGAATAAAAAAATAAAACAATTCAGCATTTTTTTTTGTTCTTGGAAATTTAAGGGGACAGTGGACTTTCAATACTAATTTTTTCAATTTTTATCCAAATTTCTTGAATTTTAGCACAAATATTAAGCTCATATGTTTAAGTTAATTTGTAAAATTTCAAGTTAAAAAATAAAATAAAAAGTGATTTATGGCAATAAATGTAATTATAATAACCGATAAATGTTCAATACTAAAATAACCCTCTGCGTCTTAAATATGGAAATATTATTTCAATTTTCATAAATAATAATATTTATGTATATATGACACAATCTATATTTAAAAATAGCACTTTACAAAGTACATTTGTTAGATAAAAATTTTTAAATACATATTATAAAATTTTTCATTGAAATATCACATCAACATTCATTTGAGACCTCAAAATTTAATTTTATGTAAAGTTATATAATAAATTTTTTTAGGAACATTTGAAGAAAACTTCATGACAAAAAATTGTAGCAAATGCCATGTAAATGGGGAAAAAATTAATGCGCATGGAGCATTTTACGTTGACATATTTATCAAAGGATTTAAATCTGAGAAAAACAGTTTTTTCTGAGAAAAACAGAGAAAAACAAAATTTTAAATCTGTGAGGTACTTGAAAGAATAATTTCATATTTAAATACCATTAAATTGTTTTTTATTGAATTTTTCATAAAAGTATGTTTTATTATTTAAAAAATACCCTAAAGGTTATTTAAAATTAATTAAAAAAATTAAAATGTACAAATTGAATTTTTAAAAATTTTTTGAACTTAAGAAAAAATTATGTATTGCATGGAAACCATAAACTCTGTAATCATATACTGTATTAATTTTAAATTTCTAGATAAATACAAAATTGTAAACATAATAAAAAGTAATATAGTTAAAAAACTATTATGTATACAAAGTTATTGGAATAAAGATTATAGAAAAACATATTCTTATTTATAATATGCGTTACATTTTCACTTTGATTTTATTTATATTTTTTGTAGGTAGAATATTATTGTTCCAAAATTTTTAACACATACATCTTAAATTTTTTTATTATTTTTTTAAATGCTCCAGCACTGTAAAGGCAATATCTTTTGCATTTTGTTTAATTTTTTATATTTTTTGACTTTTATTTCAATTTATAAAAATCTGATGACCTTCGATTTTTTTGTGAAAGTCTTGTTGCATCTTTTTTCTTTGCAAGTTTTAATGTGTGAACGGATGGTAAGAACACACCTGCACGTAGTTTTGTTGTATTTAAAACTCCAAAATTGAGTTCGCTGATGGCTAGAGTTACTGCATACTCCAGTCTCTTTTCAGATACAAATATGTCAGTCGAGCATTTGTTCCATAATCAGGTGTGAAAACTTTAATTTGTGTGAGTGCATTTTGAGTTTTTTCAGAAGCACAACGAAAAAGAATTTCATTAGAGGCTAGTCTTTGGTACACTGGTAGTATCTTATCAATAACTTTTTCTGAAAGTTTAGTCTTCATCAGTGAGTGACTTTGTGGTATTTCATTGCATGCCGCAGCTCTTTGATAAAAGCACCATGATAAACATTCCGTGGAACATTTCGTATGTTGGTGCTTTTTATCTGTTGACATACAGTAATAAAGAGTCGCTAGAATTGAAATTTTCATCTTTTGAGTATTAGGAATACTATATTTTATTGCTTTCCGATACTAATTTTGGAGTTTTACAACAGTTTCCTCCTATAAATTGCCTTGGTTTTGACCACAAAGCGTGAGGCCCCTTTCACTCTCAATTCTTTTATAACAATACAAAGTGCTATTCGAAGTCTTTTCACAACATGAATACATTTTTCCTTAACAATTGGAATATCACTATATATTTTCTCTTCATTTAAGTGAATAAATAATTTTGAATCACCATCACATATAATTGTGGTGTACAACATGTTATATGAAAGTGAACGTCTCTAAATTCATGATGCAGCAACCATTCTTATGCTCCCAGATGATTTTTTTCACAGTTTTCTCTGTGCCCTTCTTTCAAATTATGGAATTCAGCACTGTCTTCCCCGAAATCTCGAGATGCAACAATACATTCCGAACAGTACTAGGACATGATTTAAAGTCAACTACTAAACTTGTGAACGAATCAATGGCTACTCCATTACCATGTAAAGAAATAGACCTCGTTTCTGCCAAGTTCCATCATAGTACACAGAAATATGCAACTGATCCTAGGATTTAAATTTGAATTTTCTTCCAAATATGCTTTCCTAACGGCACTGTGGCTTACTTTTACCATTTCATCTCGAAACCCTTCATTTTTTTTAAAACTAAACTAGAGAAACATTTAGATAATGTTGTTTTTTATCTATGTTTGCAATATCCAGCGTTCGAGAAAATGATTATATTGCTGCATGGCCTTTTCTAAAGTTCAAAAAAAGCTGCCACAACTTTGTTATAGACATCAAATTTTCGTGAATAGGGTTCTCTAGCACTAGAAAAAGTTGAACCAAAATTTTCTTTGAAAGATTTGCAGGACATTTGAAAAACCATAATTTTCCTGAGTGGATATATCTAAAGAGCAGACACCACAATTATTGCATGGCAAATTCCTTAGAAGACTTTAGAAGCAGTTTCTATTCGTAAGAATATTCTAATTTCCATATGCAGGAGGAATATCATTACGTAAATGGAAAGATTCTGGAACATTTACATCTATAAAAGAAAATATTTGGTCAACTGTTTCCTTTGGTACAGCTTCCACAGCAAATTTTGATTGTCTTTTACGAGCTGATTCTATCGCAGCAAGTTTTCGCTTCGTTAGTCTGCCTTTAGGTTTCCTGTATCTTGCACTAATTGCATGGATTATGATGGAAATTACAAAGCTCAATTCAAGAGATTATTATTTGAGAAAGTAGTTCTGAGAAGAACTGTTTATTAAACACTGAACAGCAAACAGAAATATAAGTTTTAAATTTAAAACAGAAATCAAGCGGTGAAAACAAAATAATGATAGCTGTGCAAAATCAACAAGATTAGTTTTGCCAGACGAAATCATACAAGTAATAAAAATTAATTAATTTTGATAGGGCTAAAATATAGCAGATTCTAATAAATAATAAATAATAATAAATAATAATTTGAAGAATAAATATTTGCATGCTGTGAGACGATAGAAAATGGGCGTGGCCTTTTGTCTACAAAATAATCACCTTATTTTTTCAAGTTTTAATAAGGGATATTAAACAAATATTAGCCAAAATGTGATATTTAAAACCAATCACATTCTATAAATACATACTTTTCATTGGAAATTAGTTATTCTTCAGATACACTGTTCTCCTGTTACTCGTTTACCTTTTTTAGCAAACGTGAAAAAGGGGCGTGGCAGATTTACTTTATTAAAACGATAATAACTTTGCCTAAGATTGACTGAGATCAGAAATTCTTTTTGTATAATATAGAGCATGATTCATATTGTTTTATAAACTAAAAAAGAAATATCGATATTTTTGTCAATTCTTCACATTTTGATTGTCTACTGTCCCCTTAAATATTTAAA
Source organism: Latrodectus hesperus (assembly GCA_037975125.1). Classification (NCBI taxonomy): domain Eukaryota; kingdom Metazoa; phylum Arthropoda; class Arachnida; order Araneae; family Theridiidae; genus Latrodectus; species Latrodectus hesperus. Next base: position 6,319,411 of record CM075853.1, read on the forward strand.
ATACCATTATTGGAATTTAGAAAAGAGAAGAATTCCTCAGACTCGATTATTATGGAAAATTTAAATACTTAAAAGAAAATTCTAGGAATTCTGTTCCCGCAGAATATAATTAGAGTAAAATTCTCACCTTCTATATTTCATCGCCCCTGCCTGCCCCCTCTGCAGCGGCCATCAGGCGATGACTGCAGACCACCTCCCGCTATGTCCCGCTTTGAAGAAAAATTGCATCTACTCCCGGTATCGGGAGGCTAGAGAACTTCTTTTCGGCCTTATGCCATAACTCTGTACATATTTTCTGTCTTCTTGTTTATTCCTTATTTTTTATTTTTCTCTATAACCACTTTCCTGGCGATAGAACTGTGTTCGCTTTCACCTGCTGCATTTGAAATAAAAAAAATTGTTTTCTTCGGTCACATCTTGTTTATGAGGTGGATACCCTTCTCAAACATTACCAATAAAATCTTTGATGTCACTGTATGCGAAGTGCCTCTTTCACACCATATATTCAACAAGGTAGGAATCGAACGGATCCAATTCCTGCTGAGTAACTTTCAGACTTCTTTTTATTCTATTCAGTGTCCCTTGGATGGAGTTGGTGTGAGCGTCTGAATCAGGGTAATTGAAAGTAACACTATGACTGACTCTTGCATGCTGAAAGCATTCATCCGATAAGCAAATCAGAGATAATTAAACTACCATTCATAACTTTTTCTTTCAAAATTTGTAACAATTCTTTTTTCATTCTAGTTTCATAAAACCATTTCTATGTTCTCTTTCAACACCTCCAAACACCCATCTTCCATCAATTTTTTTTCTTCTGTTTAAACTTTCGCTTCTCACACGCAAATTTACTTTCATTAATTTCTTCAATCACACATAATCCTCCTTTCATTTCTGTCGTTTTCAGATATACTTCTACACACACCTGACTTTAAAAAATTTAACAATTAATCACCACAGGACATATGATACATTTATAGCTCATCACATATAGCTATTAGAATACTCTTTAACCCAAAATATAACATTTGCACACATCCCACTCACAGGCAATCAACCCTTAGAAAACCAGAAATCTTTTCGAATACTTCTTTTCACATCATGTTTATTCTTAACATCATTCACTTAACATCTTCATTCGCACTTTCACTAACATTCTATCCTATCAACTAGTTTCATTTCCTCACAATATTTACAACATAATAATTTTTAGAAAAATTAAATTAACATTCAAACACCAAATTACTTTTTTCCTCAATTTTATCCTTCAGCCGAAATTTATCTCCAAACTTCATAAAGTCCCTCTCTGAGAACGATATTCGGGAGAGCTTAAATAAAAATATAGGAGACAATTTCAAATTCTGTCACTTTTCATCAAAAGCGAAATCCTGAATCCAAAGAAAAGATTTCCACAGCTCCACTTTCAAAGCGAAATTCGAATTATAGGCAAATGTTTCGCTCATGTGCGGAGGTGAAATATACCATCACTATATATTGTAATTAACCACTTTATGTGATTTAATTAGGTGAAAAAATTTGCGAGAAAAAAAATCGCTGAATAAAATTTTTTTACCAAATTTGTGACGATAATTTCGTTTTGCGAGCTGCAACCGTAATGATTAGTTTAGCCGTATAGTTGAAATGGCGTGGTTGTTCAAAAATTCAAAAAATGAATATGGTTGTTTCCTTACAAAATAAATATTTTATTTTTGGAAGATTTAATTTTAAAAAATCAATTAAACCGAAATTTGATATTCGAATTGTACGACTTTTTACAAATACAAATATGTTGTTGGTAATAAGTAGTTTTTCAAACCTACAGTCATCGTGTTACATGTTTACGTTTTTGAGCTACAGATAAAAAGGGGCGAGGCACGCTGTCATCATTAAAAAAAACTAATAACTTTGTTTAAAATCATCTGAAAGTTTTTTTTATCATATCAAAATTATTCATATATTTTTATACACCCCTTTGTCTTGATAAAATATGAAGTTTCATTTTTATGCAATGCTACCAGTATAAATAAAAAAAGATGTTAAAATAATACGTAGCTCCAACAACTATTTTATATTCGGAGATGATTATCCACTTCCTACCAGCTCCTGAGGACCACGGAAAAGATCGCAGGGTCGATCAGCAACACAGTCAACAGGGGCTCTTTTCATCGATATTGAAAAAGCTTTTGACCGCGTTTGTCACGCGGGTCTGATCTACAGACTTATTTAACATAAATTTCCCCCACAACTTAATTTACTTACTAAAAACTACCTTGATCACAACTTTCCAGGTCAAACTCAAAAATCACCTATCCACAGTTAAAACTATAAAGGCTGTTGTTCTTCAAGGATCCCTCCTCGGCCCATTTTTATTCAACATTTACATTAATGACTTCCCACAGCACAACGACACTGCCATCATGACTACACACAAAGACCTTGACACCATCCACACATACCTTACTACTCACATTAAGAAAATTGAAAACTGGTTAGTCAGATGGAAAATCAAAATAAACACGGACAAATGCACTGCGGTTCTCTTCTCAAGGAAAAGAAAAGAATGCCAAAACCTAAAAATTTTCGGAAACGAAATACAATGGTCCCCACACACAAAATACCTTTGAGTAATCCTTCATAAAAGAATAACGTGGAGGCCACACATTAACGAAATAAAACTAAGGACAACAGCGCCACTAAGGACTGTATCACCTCCAAGCGAAAAATTCAAGCCTATCTAAGAACAATAAAATCCTAATTTACAAAATGTACATCAAGCAGATAATAACATTCGTCGCCAGATATGGGGTGGTACTTAATAGTTAAAATATCTCAATTGAAAATGACAATAGAATATTGGATAAGAGAAGAACTTGAAAATAAAATATGAAAAAAGTATATGGTACGCTTCGCGTTCCATACCAATTAATTAGTTAATTCAAAAAACAAATGTCTGTGGTTGAAACGTGCGTGTGCAATGCAAAGGGCAGTTAATCTCGCTTCAGCACTTCGTACATGTAAAAATGTTGATGAGGTGACGCATGGAAATACAGCATGCAATTTCTTATTGACGTGCAAGTATCATGACTCTTTTGTCAAAGGGAATAAATATTATCTTTTTAACACCTTTTTTCACATCAAACAAAGGCAGTAATGGTTGAGATGGGTTGCATGCAGATTTAGCTGCCCCCTCAACTCTTTCATTGCCATCGAAATCCATGTGACTTGGAATCGAACAGAAAATAAAGTGATATTCCTGGCCAGAAAGGAAATCTAATCCTCTGAAAGTTCTAGACAAAACGGGATGACATTCAAAACTATTCTTAAGCAATTTTTCCTACACTCAAATTGTCACCGTACAAACAATATTTGAAAATACCACTTGTATTCATTCATCTGCTGAATAGTTTGATAAATAGCTTCAGCTGAGGCGAATGTGGCTGGAGCCAAGTTTTGTTTTCAGTAACTACAGCGTATGGTGCACCGGCATCATTGTAATAAAGAAAATTTAATTTTTTTAAAAAAAGTTTCAATAAATATAATGAAAAATATACAAAAATCTACTTAAGTAATATTGTCAAAACCCACACAATACTGTGTAGAATAGATTATTTCCACTGGTACCGTTTTTCCTTTAAAGAGGCAGAACGAAATCATGCCCATTCATTTGGGAGAATCTAAACACTCTGGTAGATCAATTAGAACGTCTGTAAGATGAAGTAAATACTGCTGAACAATGATTATTACAAATTTTTGCTTGGGGAAACGAAGATTCTTGATATGACTTACACGACTCAATAAAAACAATGGTGAGAGAATCACATTCAATAGGTAATGCTGCCCAATCTCATTAACAATACTTAAACTAACATTAAGATGAAAGAAGCAAAAAAAAAAAGTTTTTCTTCCCAGCTGAAAAGAATGATGTGTGCAGAATCCCAGAAAATAATAAACAAAACTGAAAAAATGAATAACGTAAAAACATATAATTGTAGAAATAAACAGATATAGTTCAAATTGTATACATAATGAAAACTTATTAAAGAAACTTCTTATAGTAATAAAGTAATAAAAGAGGCATTTCATTAAAAAGATTGTAAAATCGCATCAATGTGATCTAAATACCTCAGTGGCATAGAAACATCTATTAGAGAATTCGAAAGATTTAGTTTTTATAAATATACACAGAAAAATCCGTAGAATAAAACATTTTAAAGGTTAAATACCAAAAATTCACTGAAAAATGAAGAAACATTTCGAAACAAAATTTAAAAAATCAATCACGCAAGTGTGAGGCGATATGAATTTAAAAATGTAATATTAATTCAAAATCAAAATCACATATTTTAAACGTAATCTCTATGATGAATTTTAAATATCATCCAATGCAAAAAGCTCACCTTGAAAATAAAATTTTATCTCACGAAAAATTAATTGCACCCAATGTAAAACTAGACTTATATCTATCTGAAATTTCATCTCGCCGATTTCAAAGAAAGAGCGAATTATATATTAAAAGAAAGAGCGAATTATATACGGGAAAGAAAGAGCGAACATTGTATATTTTTCTGGAATGATAAATAACATTCTGTCAAATTAATACAAAAAGAATATAAACATTCCATATGTTGACCGATTGTTGCATTAAACAGCAAATTTCGAAGTAAAATGGTGCAAAAATTATTTATGTAAAACAGAAAAACTCAAAGTGAATGGTAAAATAAAATTTTGGAGGATTAGAAATGGCAAGAGAATACACGGTAGAATTCAAATTGGAAGCTGTTAAACTGGCAAATGAGCAAAGAAAGGCAGGTCAACCAGTTACAAAAGTAGCAAGAGATCTAGGAATAAGGGATAGTGTATTAGGAAAATGGAACCATTCTAGAACCATGTAATATTTCTAGAAATGTGTACTCAAATCACAAATCTTTTTTGTACTGACTGTCAAGGATATATTTAGTTATACCTTAAGGCAGAGATGAGCAAACTACGATCCGCCTGAAGGTTTAATGCTTCCGCGGATAGGATTTAAATTTGTCGGTCAAACGGAAATTAAAGAAAATATGATTTATATATTATGTATCCATCTCCTTTTCTACTTTGGGAAAATATTATTTTGTTTTCTTTCTTTTCTTGAAAGGGCTGATGATCTTTTTACTTTATCTATTTTTGTTTTGCAAAATGTAAATCAACGGAAATAGTAAGCACAGACATCTTTAATCGTAGAAGTGTTAAATGCGAAAGTTCTTTATCAGTTATAGCTGTAGCCTAGTACCAACAAGTGTTATCTCTATCTTGGGGAACAGGCATATGAGAATCCAATATAGGTGAATTAGACCACACATGTAGCCGCCTGCGCATTTTACGCTCCAGCTAGGACATTTTCTTTTGGTACGAGTTTTAATATTATTGATTGCATATAAAAAGACAGCGGACATATAGCATCATTGTAAATAGTGGTGAAAGTAAAAAAGTATAGTTAACTAGTGCTTGTTTGGTTATTCGTAAAATATTTCAACACTAAAATGACTACGAAAATACGTAAAGTTGATTCAAAGTGTATGTGTGGGATGTTTTAATGATAAATGGATCTGGAAATATTTTTTTACCGATGTTAAAGATAAACCAGTGTGTCTGATCTGCAACGAAGCTGTACCAGTCTTTAAGGAGTATAACATTTCCCGTCATTTTACATACAAGTAGAAGAATTACGACTTTGAAGAGCAATGTCCTAATATGAAAGAACACGAAATATAGAAAGTCTTTCTGAAATATAACGACAAAAAAGTTTAATGAAGGTAAACAGTACCCAAGAAGCAGCAACAAATGTAAGTTATATTGTAGTATACAATATTGATGAAAACAATAAAGCTCACACTAATGAAGGGTTTGTTAAGCAATACATACTCCAAGTTTGTGATGTTTTATGTCCAGACAAGAAAAATAGTTTTGAGGCTGTAAGTTTATCTCGAAAATCGGTGACTTTTAGAATCGAAGTCATCAATAAAAATTTCACATCACAATGAGAGTAAAAGATTAAATTTTGCACTATTGCTAAGGATTAAAGCATTGATCTAAATAATACTGTTCAAATAGTATTGTTTATTAGATATGTTTATCTGAACTTTGAAATCACCGAGGAACTGGCGTGCATGCGTTCTATAAAGGGAACTACAACGGGATTTATATTTGGGTGAATTTTAGGAAAGGCTTTTAAATTTGAGAGTGCCTATAAAACATATATGTAACATTACAACCGATGGAGCATCAAATATGACAGGAAAAAATCTGGATTTCTTGGACTCTTTAATCAAAACTATCCAGAAAACATTGTTGTCTTTTACATTGTTTTGTACATCAAGATCTTCTGTAAAAATCAACATTGAATATGAAACCTGTGCTTTATGCAGTCGTGATGCTTATAAATATTATTCGATCTTGTGAGGTTATCCACTGGTAATTTAGAGATTTTTTTTCAGCCTGTGCAATCCGAATACTCTGATGTACTGTATTTCACAAAAGTGAGATGGCTTAGTGAAGGATGTGCTTTTGAGCGAGTTTGGCAATTGAAAGACGACATTGTAACCTTCTCCAATGAGAAGCAATGTTCTGCCGAGTGAAAAATGATAGAAGAAACAGAATAGTTTTTTGCATTTCGTATTTTTCACAGATTTTCTTCGTCGTAAGAGCAATTTGAATGTCAAGGATACAAGGTAAAATTTATTTATTGACGGTATCTGGGCCCTTCTTAAAGGTTTTAAACTAAAACTTAATCTTTTTGATGCGCAGATAGATAAGAGCGATTCGTTTCATTTCCTGAGGTCAAATTCAATATTGTCAGGAAATTAAGATAATATTAAAAATTATAAAGAGGGCTTGAAAAAACTGCATTTTGAGTTCGAAAACAGATTTCAATAATTCAGTGCTATTCAAACAGTATTGGAATTTTTACCACGCATTTCAACATAAGCTGGGAAGCAATGAGGTCAGATTTGAAGCTGGAATTAATTAAGTTACAATCTAACAATTCTCTTAAGCAGCTGTTTCTAAATATACCTAAATTAGAGTTTTACAATCATTATCGAATGTAAGTTTCCCAAATTTAGTATCACACTCCCAGAGAGAAAATCAATGCTATCTTTGCATCATCTTATATATATGAACAAGTGTTTTCATTTAAGGAATTCATTAACTAAGCTTTCTAAATAAAGACAACCATCATATTCTTCAAAAAATAAAGATGCGCTTAAAAAATTCAGATATACCAGTCTAAGATTTCCTCCGCATTTCTCTGGTTGGTCAAAGATTCATTTTCAAAAACAGAATGAGTTCACGTGTAATGGTTCATAGAGTTATCCCATCGTCAAATCTATGTTATAAAAATGATCTCATTCCTAGTATTTAAGGAATAATTTCATATATTTTTGATTCCTTCGACTATTTAGCTCCCCACCGTTAAGATATTTATAATCGCATGTAAAAGTAAGTTTTAAATCATTAATAATGAGAAAACGAAACCATTGCTGTACGCTGATATTCTGATGTTCTTAAAATATATTAAAACGATTAATCTTATTTTTGCAAAGAAGGTAGACACATAGGTTTGGTTTTCATAATTGAATGTTCCTCTTGGCTTTCATAATTGAATGTTCAGCTAATAATTTGCCAAAGCACAGATTTTTCTGAATGTAGTTAAAAGCTACAATAAATTCAAATGATAAAAAAGTGAATATTAACAAACCCAAAGTTATATACTGTATTTCAAATTTTCACTTAGATCTATATTTGGATATCAGAAAACTTTTCATTACTTTCAGATAGGATTTTGACGTTTATTTTCTCCTCATTCTTAGGAATTGCTGATCAGATTAATTGGACGTTTCATTAAATATCATTAGTTTTGTGTATTTGGCAAGAGATTTGGAGATATTTGTAATATCAATGCGAAATGATGTAATAATATGAATTATTATTTTTGAATCATTCTTTTTAAAAAAGAAACAAATTTGGAAAATAACTCTCACCTTTAATATTAACTTTGCTTAAAGCAACATTTGAAAGGAAGATTTGTCTCCCCTCAGTTTCCTCTTTCTGATTAAAAGCGGATGCCATGATAGGCGAAACTTTAAAAATCTTCTTAATGCATTATGAAATGTGTAATTGAACTGAATTTAAAATGAGGATTTTGATTTTAATGTACTCATAAATTTGGGAATGTAATAGCTTCTTTAACAAAGATATATATAATGTTTCCATTAAGTGAAATACACGATATATCCCATCTATCTATGGATCACATAATCCTTTGAAGAAGTACTTGTCGGAAAGAAGCTATTTGAAATATCAACATTATACCTCCACTAATAAAAAATACAATGAATATTCTGTTTTAGCAATATTAGAAATATAAGTGCGTTTTTAAAGTTATAATGTTTAATGATATTCATATTTTATAATGTTAAATGAATAATGTGTAAATTAAAAAGGAAGGATTGAGCAATGCAAATTGTTTCAAACTAAAATCATTTTGATTTCCTTAGCTGATTTTTGTAAGCTTCCAGATCTAGTAGAAATGAATGTAAAAGGGTTTGACTATTTCTGCGAATGAAAGGGCTTCTTAAACTCCGCGGGCTTTACTCACACATCCAAAAGCCGAGCTGTCAGCCGAATGGTTAGCGCTTTTGCCTTGAGTTCAACAGTTCGTGGATTCGAAACCCACCTTGAGCATGGATATTTGTTGTGGTTTGGAATTGAATTTATGCCGTAGGTGCCGGTCTAAATAGCCCTCATGTGCAAAAAATGACCCTTGAGCGACAAGCAAACCAAACTACACATCCAAAAGGAGGAATGCTTTTGTCCTGTCTTCTTATTTCCTTTTCGATGTGTCTTTTTCTAAACAACTGTGTTTGCTTAAGTTTAAATTTTAGAGATTTTTTTGATAATTAAGTAGCATCCCCGAAAGAAAATTGTGTTTGTATAGATTTTTATTTATTATTTAAAATTGATCTAGATCTTTATTTAATTCATCATTATGAGATTTTACGGTAAAAAAGAAATGAAATCACACATTGTGCTAAGAAGGAGTATTTTTAAGGATGATTTCATTACGGCATTGTAAGAGCATTTTATTAATCTTTAGCTTTTTATTAAATTTTATTTTTTCTTATGAAATTTACGGAAATTTTTATTAAACTGAAAAACATTTTACAAACTCGAAATCATGTTCAAAAGTCAAAATGGGAAATATTTTAAATTTTATAAGGAATTTGACACAAAAATAATTAATTCTAAATTGAAAGAAATTTATATATAGTATTCGATTAAGTTTAAAATATACTTGAAAAATTTGTAAAGTCTAAAAATAATTTATTGATATTTTTTATTTGTTAAAATATAACATAATTATATTAAAATATTAGTTAATATGATTAAAAAATATTATAAATAATAATATAATTGATTGTATTATAATAATTTTTATTTCATGTATCTTACAGTCCCAAAAATGCAATTGATGTATATTCCAATAAATAAATTACATTAAATTTCTTGAAAAAGACCCTTTATAATATTCGTGTTTACAAAAACATTTCTGCAATCCTACCTCTTATAAGATGTATCACTATTTCCTAAAAGTTTTGTTAGGTAATTAAGATTATTATTGAAGTGTTTGATATTAAGTGTTGCATAATTAATTATTTTAAATTAATGATAATAAATTTATAAGTGCATTTTTATCTATCTAACTTTTAAAATAAAATCATAAAATGAATATCTTATTTATATAATAGCAGCAAAATCTGCATTTCCATAATTTATTTTTCAAGTTATGTTTAATATTTTAAAATTATGACACAAAAATATTTTTTCTTAAAATTACCTATCTTGTAGTAGTCTTTATATTCCAGAATCTTATTTCACTTCATTTCTTTAATTAGAAATAACACTATTAATAAGATATTTAATTTTATATAACAGTAAAAGAAATTATCTGACATTTAATTTTATTTATACAAGAAATTTTCTGAATTTCCCGTTTGTAATTTTAACTATACACTAATCAGGATTTTTGAAAACAGATTGGTTTGATAATAACTGAATATATTTCTCAGTTTATTCATTAAAACCTTACTTAGATATTTACATATTAAAATAGCATTTCTTCAATTAAATTTCTAACTAAGAATTAAAATTGAGCAGTATAAGAAACATGAATTTTAAAAACTATATTAAATAAATAACTGTGTAATTCTATAGCATATATTCCTCAACAATCATAAAAAAATGTAAAGTAATAACTACTTTTTGCATGCTTAAAGTAAAAAAAGTAAAAATGTTAAGTTGGTTTATTAATTTACTTTATTTAAGCACTTATATCTCAAGATACATGCAGACCAAACAATAATAATTTAAAAAATATCAGAATATAAAATCCTGTATTTATGACATTTTTTTTTTTTTGCAAATTGATTTAAAATTTGTAAATTTATGTGTTGTGTCAATAAATAAAGTGCATCTTAATTCTTAACTGTAGTAATGTGTTTAATATTTTACGGAAGCCATTTTCATACATTTTTATTTAAAAATACTTTTTAATTGCTAGTACTTTAAATTCATCTTATTATTACCACACATAGCTCTCCTATTTTTACTTACCCATGATGAGTAATTTCCCCTGGTACAAATATTTAAGGTAAATTTCACACACAATTGAGTTACATAGAAAAGTAAATCTATGTATATGAAGTAAAATGCTATAACTTAGCACAAAGGCAAATTCCTATATTCGAATAGTTTCCCGTAGGGGCTTAAAATTCTTTCTTATACGTGTAAATCTTTATTCTAAAACAAAATAATATTTTACATTTATGTTTATAAATAAGTAGTATATAGTATATGACATCTTTATGTATTTAATTTTCCTTTTATTACACAGATAATTTATATCAAACATTAATATATAATTATTAAATATAAGTTAGTTTAGTATATTTCACTTGGTAAATTATTGTTAGTATGATTTCACTGCTTGAAAATTGTAAGTTCGGTACTGATGTTACCATAAACAATGATGGATGGTTCCCCTGGATATTGATTAACTAAAGTGTAATATTTATAAGTTGATAAGATAGTAAAATTAGGAAGCTTCGATCAAAATTAAACTTTTTAAATATGTGTCTCTATTTAGATAAATATGTATTTTAAGTGAATATGTTTTAAGATTTATTCGAGCAGAAGTGAAATACTCAAGAGTAATCCTTTGTGTAAAGGAAAAATCAGTTACAATTTGTAAGGATTTACAATTAAAATTACAATGAGAAATAAATTAAATTTATCTTAGGAGAAACTTAATTAAATTTGATTTCAAAAATTCAAATTTAGGTGTATTTTATTACATTAACGTAAATTAATGAAGATTTTATAACTACGCAATTAAGACCTATTAAAGAAATGATGCAGACCCCTTATTTAAAGATATTTAATTAAGAATAAGACAGTAAGAAAATTAAAAATCTAATATATATATAAATATATATATATATATATATATATTGTATTTTTTAAAAAATATGTAAATAAAAATCTTTTCAGACTTAAATTTTGTATCTCTGTAGAATAAAGTAAGAAATTCCTAAAGAAAAATTTAGTAAAAATTTTAAAAAAAATGTTTAATTTCTTTCATTAAGATATTTTTGATGCTCAGTCACTAAACTTCAACTTACACATTAATTCTTCAAAAACCAGTTTTGTCACCCCACGAATGCTTTCTTCAGCGCCATTCAGAATATCAAAAAGGCCAAAGAGAAGGGTTTCCTGGAATAACTTCAAAAAACCTTATTTGATAACGCCTTTCTGAACTTGTTATTTCCTTCAAATATAACATTGAAATCTGATTATCAAAAAATAACTGCTTTTTCCATCTCCAAGGAGTAACACTAATATTCGAACAATTTTAGATATAAACCTCTTGAAACATTTTTTTATATTTTTTAAAAACTCCAACACTGTGCACAAAAACTTTCGAAGTTTATTTTAATATTTTAATATTTTTCAAGATTCTTAAAATTAGAAAAAAATAATGATCAAATTTTTTTGTGAAAGCCGTTTAGCATTTTTTTCCAAGTTAAAATTTGAATACATTGTTTCAACCACAACTCAAGTTTTATGCGGATGACACTGGTATTATAGTTAGATCTATACATCCAAATTTAACAATTTCAAAACTACAAGGTGAAATTTTTGATATTGAAGATTGATGTTCTAAATAGAAAGTTGTCCTTAATGCATCCAAGTTAAAACTTATAATACGTAACAAACGTAAACATCCCAAAAATACACCATAAATAATCAAATTTACATTTTTGGACCAATTACAACTTTACATTTTTTTTTAAATTTAAAAAAAACTAAATACCTCGGACAAAAATAAATTCAAAACTCACTTAACGGTTCATATCAAATCTAAAATTTTTGCTGCTTGGACATGTTATCACAAAATTATACCAATCATTGGACCCTATTCTAAATTATCTCTAAAGCTCAAACAACTTAATTCGTAAGATTATTACCAGCTTGATGTGCTTTATAAAACACAGATATTTATTTACTATACACTTTTCAAAATAAAATGCCAAGAAAAGTAGTAAATATTCCATTTTATGTTACGAATAAAGACATCAGAGAAGACTTAAAGCTGGAAGAATTAATCTAGCATATATGTAAGTATTAGTATAAACTTTTCTATACAAACAAGCTTCCAAGTGCACTGCAGGAAACAATCAAGAACTTTTTGATGCTCATATTCTTGGGGACGCCCAAGTCAGATCTATTGCAGTCTCTTATTCTTTAAACACACTACTATCCAAGGCTTTCTCCGAATCTTTTTTACTTTAAAACCCACCTTATAATTTAATATGTATTCATGTGTTTACATCAGATGTATGAGGAGATGCTTTTGTAGCAGGTACTCAGCATTTAAGCGTCAAATGAAATGACGATATAAATATCCACGTGGTATTGCATGATTGAAGACAAAGATCAGCTTCGTTGTGCGAGGAATTTATCTCTATTCTTAATAATTTACGAATAGAGGTACACCCACATTCGAAAGACGTTACGGCTATATTTTGGATGACTACCAGCTATCCACGAAATTGCCTATATTTATGAATAAATGAGGGAGGATATTTTTAGGTAGAGTAGTATTCAGCATGTTTAATTTTTCGATGTTCAACCTAGCAAAAGGATCCTGTATACATGGTAGATTGTTGTGTGTGGGTAAAATTATGCACTAAATTTTCTGTTTAAAATGATTTATATACATATATATATATATATATATATATATATATATATATATATATATATATATATATATATATATATATATATATATATATATATATATATATATATATATATATATTCTCAATACGTTTTTGAATTTGCAATTGTTATATCAAATTTTTACAAAAAAAAAAACGCAAAATGAAGGAGAGCAAACTGGTTAGTTTAAAAAGGCAATGACGATTTGAAAATTTTATATTTTAAACATTAATATTTTTATCTCCTTTTGCATTGACTTTTAATTTTATGTCCAACAATGGTAAAAAAAAAAAAAAAAGTGTCCTTTCAAAATTGTGTGTCTTTTCTTTTATCCAAAAGTTTTGTATAATTCTTACTTCTAAACTATTTATTCAAAATCCTGAGCTCAATCTTTCATAGTGGTTATCTTTTTTCATTATAAAGTTACTATATTTAAGAAAAAATAAATAAAAACTCATTTAAATTTTGCTACCAGCAACTTTTTAATTTGTGGTTATAAAATTATAGGCAATGTATAATCACTTTGTCAATACACTTGAGAGTTACATTTCATAAAATGCTCCCATTCAACAGTATTGTTGTATAGGAGTTGACCTGGAATATAATATGTACCTATGTCTCAACTTATAACCAAACAGAAGCGGAATTACCGATGTGAATTCGGTAAATATCACCTTCCTGAAAAGTTGGAACGATTTCAGAGTATTTTTTTATTTAAATTATATTTTTTGGTTGAAATTGATTGTTAGCAAAACGATTTTATGCTTTTATTGGGAAATACTTTTTGCTACTTAATAAAAAGTAATTTAAAAATATGATAATTTTAATCTCTGAAATTCTTTATTTATCACATGAGTGAAATTTTAAATTGATAACACGTTATATTATGCATTTGAATATATAATTAATTTGAATGTATATTATCATGATTATTTAACATAGTATTATTATTTAAAATATTGTGTATTAAAGGGACTAGAAAATGTGAAATATGTTAGTAAATGTGTTAGGATTTTTAAACTAATCAATTCTTAAAAAATTTACAATGTAAAAACAGTTTATTTATATAAAATGATTTCATAAGCGATTCAATGTATACATTTCGTATAATTTAAAATTTTATATCAAAAGAAATGTTTTTAAATATAGTACAGATAGGCTGCAGGTATAAATGTTGTAGTTGTCGTGTGCCAACTAGGCAGGCAATATGTGGTGGGCTGCTCCACTTTTCCAACTGTACCATACTTTGGTGTGGAGTCCGACTTCCTCAGTATGCCATAGGGACCCGTTTGTAGGGTAGGCAACCATTCACATCGCATTCATACAGAGAAAGGACAAAGACAGGATAGATATAGAGAGAAAACACATCCATGCCCGAACCGGGTTTTGAACCCAGGACATCCCTATCCGTAGTCAGGCACTCTGACCACTAGACAGGGCGGACGGCAAATATAAATCTAAAATTAAGAAATGTTTAATTTTTACATGGTAAGAGAGTTCATGTTTGTTAGAATACTTTAAGTAATGACTGTATTCTTTAAGTTTTTAATAAAATTTGATATGTTTTCATTATATTTCCCCCTCTCTCCAGTAATTTTATTACAACATATACATCTTAATTTATACTATATTCATATTTGGAAAAGCGTCTTATTTTTATTTGTAATTGCACACGACTATGTAATAAAATTTAAAAATTGCGAATGTAAAACGAGTATAGGGAAAGAATTGTAATTATACTTTAATTCATCATTAGCGTTATTAATCACGAGATTATTTTGTGTTTCGTAGGCATAGAAAACACCACAAATCTAGAAAACAGGCAGCATCCGGTGGCCAGGCTTGATGTCCAAAAAAAGTCCAAAAATGGTCTGATTTTATAATATATCAATAATCAATGAATATCGCTGAAATTAAAATGCATTCAAAAAATTTTTCATTTCGATTCTAAAATGGCCGATTGAACGATGATATTTGAAACAGATTTACGTGATAATGCTTTCAAATCTGATGACTAACCTATTAAAGGTTATTGACACAAAAGGAATTACAAGCAAATGCACGATTCTTGTGCTGGAGAGAAAATAAATATTATAAAACTAATAAAAAATTTATTCGCAAACTTCCAAAAAACTAAGCGAAAATGATAATATGAGTTAAAGGAATGTAATAATAGTAAAATAATTCACAATTTATATGATAAATATCATAATTACACGGATATAATTAAAGTAAGCATAAAATATAATACAAAATGACAATAATGAAGGTAAGTATGATGAAAAAAAGAATCTTTAATTTTAAAAATTACACTTAAAAGCTTTATAGAAAAACAGAGAAATCAATAAACAGAATTCGATGAAAATAAGAGCTTGTTTCGAAGCTCCTTCAATTTATGATCAACGAAAAGAAAAATTTAGTATAATATTACCTAAATAGTAAATTTAGATAGATTCTCTTCAAACTTTAAAGTTAAAACACAGTAAGTCATAAAAAAAACAAATTCTGAAAATAGAAATAATAATTATTATTTTTCAAGAGATACCAGTATAAAATTGTAAAATTTAGAAGTCTTCAAAATCATATTTTCTTCTATATGGTCTTTGTATTGAATGATAAATATATTATTCAGGTTGGTAAAAAAAAAGATTACTCAATAAATCACGAGGTACCTATTAATTTTGCCACTTTTTATCACCATCACATGCAGGAAAGTTTGACAAACGAAGAATTGTTTTCAACTAATAAGGAAGTACACCAACGCATAAAATATCCTTTACATATACTGAGTTACGAATTTCGCGAAAAAGAATGGAGATCTAAGTTATTTTCCCAAAATGATACAAATAGAAAAGTAGTGTGTCTTTATTTTAGAGTCTTAATATTTAGTTTCCAATTGTAGCTTAGGGCAATAAAGTGATAACAGAATAACACAAAAAACAAATTCAGAAAAATTGAATATACAGTGAGTGTACAAAGTATTCGTACAGTACTACAATTGATTTAAAAAAGATCCATTCATAAAAATTCTAAACATAAATTCCATTTTAATTAATAATAAATACATAATAGAACATATTTCAATAGTTTCATGTGAAATTTACAGAAAAATATTTTTAAACATGAATAAATATTTACAAAACTGTAACAATCCAAAATCTTGTGGAGTAAAAAGTATTCGTACACTAAAAGAAATGCAAATTTTTTTGTTATATTTTGTGATTGGTTTAGCCATTATTATATAGTTAATTGACGTTATCTAGTAAGTTATTTAAAAGTTACTTCAGTGGAAATTTTAATGTAGTGAGAATCTAGAAATTCTGTAATGGGTCGTCAAAATAAAGCGACAAGTGTTTTCGAAAGAGAACTGATTTTAAAGCTCCGTAAAAATGGTAAATTATACAACAAATTTTCTGATCTGGTTGGTAGACCCCGTTCAACTGTGCAGTCAAACATAAAAACGTTTGCTGCCATTCTAACGTTTCAAAACAGTTCTCGTACCGGGGGACCATGTCTATTGACAACATCTGACAGACGGTTTCTGGTACGTTCATTAAAGAAGGATCCCAGAATAAGGGCTTCTACACTAACATCAGAACTGAAGAACATGGGAACAGCAGTATCCGTAAGTACTGTTTGAAATACATGCAGAAATGACGGTTTCCATGACCGTGTTGCGAGACGAAAATTCTTTGTTAGTGAGAAGAATCGGAAGCTGCGATTGTCTTTCGCCAAGCAATACGTTATGAAAGTCCAGATTTCTGGAAAAAGATTATCTTTACAGACGAAAGTAAATACAACATATTTGGATCGGACGGGAGACAAATGGTATGGAGAAAGCGCAATACAGAAATGCATCCTATGAATTTAATGCCAACAGTGAAGTATGGAGGTGGAAGTCTGCTTGTTTAAGGGTGTATGAGTGCTTCTGGGGTGGGCAAATTAGTCTTTATTAAAAGCATTATGAATCATCAAATTTATATTGACATTTTAAACAATAATTTAGGACCTAGTGCAAAAAAAATGGGCTTGAATGTTGATTACATTTCAGTCCATGATAACGACCCCAAGCACAAAGCCCTAAATACTAGGCTCTGGATACTATATAATATCCTAAAGTTCATGAAACTTCCACCTCAATCACCGGACTTCAACCCCATCTAGAATTTATGGGACGTTCTTCATAAAAATATTAGATCCAGACATATTTCTAATAAAATTTATTTAGAATCAGCTCTTAATCAAGAATGAGACGCCATACCTAGCTCAATAACAGCAAAATTGGTGGAATCGATGCCAAAGAACACTCAAGGTTCGAGCTAAAGACTATCCTACAAGGTATTAGCTGTATTATTATCATTGTGTTGGGCAATATATGCCTGATGTACGAATACCTTTTACACCACAAGATATTGGAGTGTTTCAGTTTTGTAAATATTTATTCATGTATAAAATTATTTTTTTTTTGTAAATTACACAAAAAACTAGTGAAAATATGTTCTATTATGTATTTCTAATTAATTAAAACGAAATTTATATTTATAATTTTTATGAACGGATCTCTTTTAAATCAATTGTAGTACTGTACGAATATTTTTACTCCTACTGTAACTGAAAGTACTATCTTCAAAATAAGATATTGCATGTGGTCTCTCTTGAGTTGTATGACATATCAAAAAGAGAATTTCTGCTGACAAGAATTTTTTGGGCGCAGTTTGTAGAATTAAAGCGCCTTTTACTGCAATATCTGCAGAGAATTTCCATCAACGTGGAAAATTTTCATATGCCTTTCGGCAAATTACACAAGTTCTTTGTCGGGATATGTTTAGGAATCATTGCAACCCAAGGCGCAACATCTTAACTTTCAAAAACTTCGTCAGAGAAGTTTATATGATGGAAGACAAAAATTATCAACCAAAAAATAATATGAACAATGAAATAATACACGGCTTTTATCGATGATGTGGTGTAATATATATATTTTACATGCAGAAATACCTGCCATTGTTTTCCAGAATTGCAAATCTTGGCATATTAATAGAAGGTGTACAGAAATCAGACTAGACAATTTTGCAGTTGTTTAATATGCTAAATTTGATCTTAAGTCAAGACATCGGAATCATTTGCATTATTTCTTTTCCTAATCATGATCCACCGTATACCTTCGGGTGGGCCGGTGTCATCTTTTTATGTCTTATTCTAAACATGATTATTCAAAATTCGTACAATCTGTGTCACTCGCAACAAATAGATTCAAAATATTTACCAGAATATATAAAAATTGGCATAAACCGTAGAATGAAATCGGAAAAAAAGATGGAAACCTGATTTTTAAGAAACGCATTAAATCATTCAAATTCAAATTTTAGAAAAAAATGCGTTGAATCTCAGTAAAGATTTTGTAAATTGAAAACTTAATCATTAGCTGCAAAAGATGAATTCTTGGTTATGAATGGCTATAACATTTAAAAGCTTAAAAACCATTAATAAAGCAAATGTATTTCAAAATGAATTTGTCTACGCTAATGCTAATAAAATGGAATCTTTGGTAGGTATAATGGAAGTGCAAATTTAATCTAAATAAAATCATGGTACAAAAACTCATCATCACTATCCACACCATAATAAAAACATGAATAAAATTAGATTAGTCTCTTCGTTATGGTATCATATAAAACAAATAAAAGAAACTCATAACAAATGCCGCCATTTATGCTGTTCATTTTCAACTTCATTTTATGAATTTTTTCTTGTGAACCTTTCACAATGAACCGATGCCTGAATAGGAATTACTTCTCAAAATTAATAAAAGAAGCAAAAGTTAACTTGCTCCCTAAAAACGTTAGAAATTTCCCAATCAGTCAGTTATACATCATTCCAAAACAACTTAAAACAATTATTTGAAAAAATTTAATAATGTACTCAATCAGAGCTTGAAAAATTCGATCTTCAGCAATAAACCTCTACAACGAAACGCTTATAACATTATTAGAATTCATGAATTAAAACATCCATCTAGAGGAATCATCAGCTTTCTACATTTTATATGTAACTAAGTGTAACCGATATCTTTGATTACATTTGGTATGAAGAATTTATATTGAATCAAACATATTTTTTAAAAATTTTATTCCTTTTTCATAATTCTCTAGCCGAACATTTCATATCAAATATTAGGATCATATTTATGGCAATAAATGTAATTATAATATCAAATAAATATTCAGTACTAAAAAACCCCACTCGTTCTTAAATATGGAAATATTTTTTTTTCAATTTTTATAATTAATAATATTTGCATGTATCTGAAACAATCCATCTTTAAAAATAACACATTACAATGTACGTTTAGTCATTAAAAATTTTTAGATACATATAAAAAAATTTTTCATATAAATACAGCATAATTAATTTCTGATCTAAAATTTTAGTTTTATATAAAGTTATAACCAAATTTTTCACGGACATTTGAAGAAAACATAACGAACAACTATAGTTAATTCCAGTTGAAAAAATTAATGAGCATGGAGCGCTTTACGTTCAGATATTTATCAAAAAACTTATATATAAGTCTGTGAAAAACAACATTTTCAGTTTGATAAGTACTCGAAACAATAATTTCCTATTTAAATATCATTAAATCGTTTTTTTATTGAATTTTTCATCAAAGTATGTTCCATTATTCAGTTAAATTTTAATGTTGGCCATCAAAATAATAAATTCTTTTGCTGATTTCATTGTAACAATTGTTGTGAAATTTTACTAAGTCATGAAAAATTAAATCACTTTCTAGATATTTGTTTTTTCTTTCACATTATTATTTAAAGGAATTGAATGCATTTAATTGAACAACATAATAAGCTTTTTAATTTCCCAGAAATTAAATAAATCAGTATACATACTATATATATATATATATATATATATATATATATATATATATATATATATATATATATATATATATATATATATATATATATATATATATATATATGTACTATTCTATGTAATGCAAAGTTTCAAACATATTACAATTTTTATTTTAAAAAAAAGGAAGAATTAATACAAAAGGGGAAAAGCAGTAAAAACTGAAATCTTAGTTTTTGAAAATGGCTATGAAATGCTTTCTGACACTAGAAAAATAAAAGTTATTCCGTATAATAATACACCCATTTTTTAATAAGCAACACCTGTCTTTTAAAAAATCAGCAACTGATATGAAATCGTTAAATTTAGATTCTTATATAATTGTGAGTATACTCTATTATAGGCCTAATTGTCATGTATTATTCAATTCAAGGGCAAAAATTTCAAGCAGCTATACCATCGTCGAAATGCTTTTTGCTGTTTTTTGAGAAATTTAACTGAAATATTCTCCTACGTTCGAAGCAACTTTTCCTTAAAAATTATTTTCAATTCTCTTTTATCATTTTTTTAAGTAAATTATGTTGTAAAATTATAAATTTACGCAATTTAATTAAATCTAGCATATTTTTGTGCAATTTGTTTTTATCTGACACAAACTTTAGTGAAATTTTAATAAAATTCTTAAAATTCTGTAGAATTTGTTTTGCATGAATTTAAATTTAATTTGGTCATGAGATTTATATACGACAATGTTCTTTAAAATAAAGTTAAAATTCAGGTAAATATTCAGCGATAATGTTAAAAAAATATCCTGTTTTATGGAAATTTCAAGAAATCTTACGAAATATTTCCTTTAAAAATACTTGCAAACGTGAAAGTTTTTCATAGATATTTAAATCATTGCTTCATTCCATAGACTAGTGATTTCCAACCTGTATTCGCGAAAATAATATAGTAATGGCGGATTTTTTAAAAAGCCATTAAAATCAAAGGAAAAAATAAATAAAATAAAGGACACACCCTCAGTAAAAGAGATTGTTCGCTTTATGTTA
This sequence comes from Latrodectus hesperus, assembly GCA_037975125.1. Lineage (NCBI taxonomy): Eukaryota > Metazoa > Arthropoda > Arachnida > Araneae > Theridiidae > Latrodectus > Latrodectus hesperus. Next base: position 6,340,656 of record CM075853.1, read on the forward strand.
AGAAACCTAAAATAAATTTCATTTATTTTTTCCTTATTGGTGTTTCATATTTACTTCATCAATATCAAATTTTATATATATATATATATATATATATATATATATATATATATATATATATATATATATATATATATATATATATATATATATATATATATATATATATAGCAACAATTTTATACATTATAATTCATTTCTCTTATTCAAATTATCAAATACTATTCTCTTTTTATTACAAACATTTATTTATATTCAAAACATTTTATCAATTTGATTAGTATCACGCGTTCTGTTTTATATTTAAAATCATTGTAGTAGTCTCCGCTTCTATGTAATATTTTTTTAACAATACAATTGGATTTAAATATAAAATTAAGGCAGTTTACTACAGATTTTATACTTGTTCACAGCCGTGAACTGGGAGAGTAATCTATTATTAACCAACGCTCATACATGGGTTTAGCACTTGTAAAGCTTGAGTGATAGTGATACTGCGACTGTCAAGTTCTCGTGTGAAGGATTTCATAATTATTAGTTTAATTATTATTACAGCTTATTTTTATTACGTAACGATGGTTAAAAACTGGTCGTTTGGAAAAGAGGCATGATAATCGAGATGTTAGTAATGAAAGCTGTAGTGAGATACCGTTTCACCATACGAAAAACATAGGAAATGATAGAAAAGGGAAAAAGCGAAAATATGACAGCGATTATCTACACTTGGGCTTTCGTTTTAGCGAGGATGAGTCGGAACTTAAGCCACTTTGTATTATGTGTAACGAAGTTCTTGCCAACGCAGTTGAAAACCATTACTCCTTCGTAGACACATTGAAACAGAATATCCCACACACAAAGATATACCTCTTGAATATTTCAAAAGAAAATTAGCAGATATCAGAAAATGTAGCCTTTCTTCTCTCTTGACTTCAAACGAAGATAAAAAAATGACCCTCGAAGCATCATGTCGAGTAAGTTATAGAATTGCAAGATCTGGACAAGCGCATACAATAGCAGAAAATTTAATTGGCCCATGTGGAAAGATATCGCCAAATGTATGCTTTGGAAAAGGCAGCAAAGAAAATTGGTTCCCTTATCAAGCAATACGGTGACGCGTAGAATTAATGACTTGGCTAATTATGTTGAGAACAGACTTCTAAAAAGAATAAAATTGAATTATTTTGCAATTCAACTTGAAAAATCGACGGATGTAACAAATGCTGCAGAAGATGTACTATGCAAAACCTTTGAAGACCTACACAACTGGAGAAGTGGTTTTTGATATGATCAATGGGTATTTTTAAAAGAATGAAATAAGCTGGTCTTCTTATGTGGCTGTGTGTACAGATGGTGCAAAGTCAATGAGAGAAAAATTTCTGGTTTTGTTGATCGGGTGAAGATTAACGAGAATATTCAATGGACTCCTTGTTGTATTTTTAAACAAACTTTAATATGTAAACGCATTTCTGTGAAGAATTATCTACTACTAAGTGATGCTGTGAAAATTGTGAATTTTATAAAATCACGTGCTACAAGTTACCGTATATTCCGTACGCTTTGTGAGGATTTTGGAAGTATCCACGTTTCTTTACTACTTCACACAGAAGTTAGATGGCTTTCCGACGCTAAAGTTTTGACGCAATTGTTGGAATTGAAGTCTGAAGTTCAAGTATTTTTTATTGATCATCCGTTTCATTTCTCTTCTTGTATATCCGATGTTCTTTGACTGCAAAAACTTAAGTATTAAGCTGACACTTTTTGTAAATTGAATGAATTACATAAATCTTTACAAGGCGCTGGTGTCACCATTTTCAAAGTGCATGATAAAATTGAGGCTATATTGAAAAAGATCAATTTTTGGATACAATACCAGCAAATAAATGAGTATGGATGTATCGATTCTGTCAGCACTTTTTTATCAGAAAATTCAATTAAATTTGACGAAAACATTAAAAGAATAATATGTGAACATCTAAACTATCTTCGATTAACTTTCGATAACTATTTTCCCAACAGATGCAATATATCCATCTCAAACAACTGGATTCGTAATCCATTTCAAGGAAATATAAGTTCAGAAACCTCTCTAAATATGCTGGAAAAAGAAAAACTTATAGAGTTATCTTTTGACAGTTCTCTAGAAGCAATTTTTAAAGATCAATCTTTAATCGACTTCTGGCTTAGTATACAAAATGAATATCCTATTCTGTCAGAAAACGCCATTGAAGTTCTATTAACATTTTCCACAACATATCTATGCGAGAAAGGTTTTTCAGCATATACTTATCTGAAAGATAAATACAGAAACAAGTTAAACGCAGAAACTGAATTAAGACTGAAACTGTGAGATATTGAGCCAAAATTTGTATTGCTTTGTTCTATCAAACTGCCACAAATATCCCGTTAAGAGTTTTTAAGAATGTAAATCATAAGAACCAGTCAGTTAAACTTATCATGTTTTCAACTTTTATAAACATTATTTTTGTCTTATTAATGTTTATTATGTATATACATATCTATATAACATTAAACAACTTTATACTTTCTCAAAAATAGTTAAAAGCAAAATTTATATCTACTATTTCTCTTTTTTCTTCCGGTTTCAAATTGCAACTTCCTGTTTCGTTTCTGAAAAGATGATGATTTTAAAATTCCTGTAAATTAATTTCTATTCGCATACTGTAAAACGGCATATTGTAAAAAAATTGACACAGACAGTCGAAAATTCAATTTTTCAACGTAGTTGGATGTATTAAAAGTTTCTTAAATAAGGAGATATGTTAATTTAATAGGTGTTTTATGAATGAATGATTGATGTATTTTATCAAAACTTTCAATCATTTGTGATTTTTTTACTCAGTTTGACCAATTTCACCATAAAATCTACTATTTTTAAATAAAAATATTTCTTATTTGAATTGTTTATTCTTTATTTTAATTATTTAAGAAATCTCACTTTTTTTTCTTTATTTCAAAATTGCAATTTTTTAAGATTCTGTTCTTTCTCTGTACATATTTATTGCATTTCACTTTTATCCTAATGTTTATTACTTATATATTCAGAATTTTTCTTTTTCATATTTGAATAATATAGGCTTAGTTTATCTGCTTAATATTTTTTCTTCACTTGTATCTATTAAACATGACTGAGATTTTCTCATTTTGCCCCTGTAATGTTGTTTTTATTTAAAAAAATTTTCAGAATTAATACTCTCTCTTCCACTGCTGGCTCAACTCCGACGACCAATCAGAGACGTCCGCTATCCCCGGACTCCTTCTTCCTCTCCTTCTACCTCTCATGACTCCTCCCACTAGCCACCTTTTCCCTATTCCATGACGTCTTATTTCAGATGGAAGAGTAAAAGCTGCTTCGCTGCTGAAGGCTATAGAAAATTTATATGATTCTTTGATTCTTGTTTAGCTCTACTACAAACGTGTGTTGTTTGCTAATTTGTTAATATTTGTTGTGATTGATTATTTGGTCATTATGTCTTCGACACAAAATCAAGAAAAACGGCCCTTCTCAGGGCTAAATACTACTGCTTCCTCAGAAGTTTTTGATTCTGGAATTAATAAAAATATGGAAGAATTAATCTTGTGTCTCAGAATTCAAATTTTGGTGAGTGTGAGAATTCTAATTCTGGTATGTGTGACAGTTCAAATTCTGGTAAATGTGAGTTCTAATTCTGGTATGTGTGAGAATTCTGATTCTATTACGAATGAAAATTCCTATTTTGTTATGTATGATGATTCCATTGTGAGTGATATGATTGGCCCTGGATCCTGAGCAGCTACCAGGCGCGTCGGTAGGTGGTGGATCACCGAACGTCCTGTAGGAATGACAGGATAGCCTTGAATATAGAATCAGAGGCCACGAACTAGCTCCCGTAAACCCTGCTGTTATTAGAAATATTATGCTGTTATTAGTTATCGCATTAGAAAGAATAAAATTATCTCAATAAGAAAGGTACAAAACTTAACATGTAGAATTGTTTGAAAACACAACTACCTTTTACTGTATGATACCATAACAAATGTCACATTCTTTCGGTTTATTACTATAATTAACAAAACATTAAATTTATACTATTTTTCTCATTATTCTAACCATAAAGTTAAATACAGAAATTTGAATTTTTTCTTCAAAATATATATGAAATTGCTAGAGGTAATACATTTATTGTTTGATGTAAAAGTTTAACTTCAACTATGTTTAAGTTTTTATCTAATATTAATGAAAAGAAAATAACATACTTTGTAATACTTTCACTGTGAATAGACTAATAATATTTTTATCAAGATATTACTTTTTTAAAAAATGCTAAACTAAATTATATGTATTAAATATTAGAGAACATTAGATTTTTTAAAGGAGTAAAAATTTCCTCTTTATAATGAACAATACATTTTTGTTTTACACGGTATAGTTTAATGCTATAAAAATATAAGCAACTACCTAGTACAACGGAACAAAGCAAAATGAATAAAATAATAATGTGATTATGCTTACTTTCGGGGCTTCGTGTATGGAGCTAGAAATTCCAAGTGACTTGCCAAATAATAATAGCCTATTAATTACAGCAGCAGAACCACTTGGTAATTTTCTATTGTTTCGTCCTAAAGCACACCGGATGTTTTTCCAGCGTTTCTTTATTTCATATACTGAAAAATGACAAGAAATACCTTATTAAAATTATTTTAAATGTGTTACTATATATACTAGTAAATCATTTGATATTTCAAATTTGTTATTCTACATAAGTGTAAATTAATACATATTCATGTATTAAAATGAAATAGTTCAATATGGATTAATATGGAAGTAAAATTAATTAACAATAAAGTACATTATTGGAAATTAATAAAAATTTATTGGAGTAATTTAATGTAAAAACAAAAAAATTATAAGTCAATTACTTCTTAGGTCAACAAAGAGAAGTTTTAGTTACTTACTAAATAATTACTATTGATATAAATATGTAGATAGATGTGACAGAATCACAATATTAAGTAGCAAAATAGATTTGGTTACTCATGTATCATCTCGTCAAATATTTTTACAAAAAATATGTTATGAAATTTTCAGTTAAATGACTAGCATTTTATTTATTTTAATGACTGCACTAGCATTTTATTTATTTTTTTAAGTTAGTGCAACCAACTTTTAAATTTATGGTTAAGAATTTAAATTAAACAAATTTTTTTATTATTTTGAAAAATAATTAAAATTTGCAATATTTAAGGACATATTTTTTGATGAAAATAGTCTATGTGCTTACGTGTACTGAACTTTGTTATGTTACAAACAATAATTTGCTACAGTTTTCATTAAAATATTGTTGCTCAAGCAGTTATTAATAACTAATTTTTTCCCTAAATTTATATCCTGCAAAGTTTTTTATATAAGAGGGAAATTTTTTCTCCCATATAAAACTAAAATTAAGTAATTAATATTTGAAAAAAACTATATTAACATCAAGTGATATCCACTACAAGTTTAAAATATGTATTTGAACTTGATTGATTGAATAAAAGTATGAATAAAAGTATTGATTGAATAAAAGTATTGAATATGAACTAATAGTAAGAATTGAATAACTGAATAATTCAAATAGTATATCTCATAACAATTATATATTTAATGGTAAAAATTAGTGTGAACAAATGTACTGTAAAATTTATTTCTATTTATAATATGAATTCTATAAGAAAACTACAAATCATTAAAATATATAATAAAAAAACTTACCAGGATAATTCATTTCCATGGATATTTCCATTCAGGCCTTTTCAGTTTTACTCCGATTGGAATAATCCTCGCTGAAAACATCATACAACGGTGGAAACTTCTTCACTGCATTAATGAAGCTGATGTTAAATTCCGGATCATGTCTCATTTGTGATGATTGAAAATTCATGATTTTGTTCGTAGACAGTGAAGCGACAAGCAATGAAAATGACACAAGTCACAAACGGTAGACACGTGTTGCTGAAATGACGGTTTCGCGAACGCCGTAAATGCTGCTCCAATGTGCATGCGCAGAACAGTGGGAACCAGTTTTAATGACATAATGTCGTGCTGCTCCGTCTGCTGTCGCCTCAGTGTGCGGCTTGCCCTTAGCAAACGAATATTTACCTCTTGTTTACAAGATGGGTAGTAAATAAAGCCTACAGCGAGAAGCCGTTGGCCGTGTTAAGAAGTATAGATTCAGAAATTACCTAAACATGGCCTTATTATATATTTGAAATCATATAATTTTATACATGACTGGTAGATACTGAAAGTAAGGAAATTTAATGTCAAGAGAATAAATTTTAAATACCACAAATATTTGTAACACCCATCACCAAATTTCAAGCAAAACAATTCAGTATTATAATGGCCAAATCAAGATGTATTTACGTGTTCTGTGCTTTCACTATATGTCTCAATTAAACATTAAGCAATTAAATATTAAAGATTTCACATATTATTTGACATTCAACCACTATTCTGTCGCCCGTGTTTAAATTGTCGATCATTCAGACAAAATATGAACCCCGCCTACTTTTTTCAGCTCTTTGTTTGTAATGAATAAAATAAGCATAGATATATTCTGTAAGTTAAACCTGATTTCTAAATGATTCACTCGCTTTTAAACGAATATTTTGGAGACTTTGAGAAGCTTTCTATTTATTTTTCTCAAATTGACACTCAGGAACATGAAATTAAATTACTTTTAAATAGTTAAAAGTGTGCTGAATAAAGGAATGCCTCTAAGAACTGTACCACTGCAAAAATAAGATAATGATCTTAACTGGTAGTTATCCAAGGGGACCACTTGAGATGGGAAGTTGTGAAACAACATCGTGCAGTGCTGACTGTAAGGATCTAAAAATTAAATTATATCTTTCAATTTTTTTAATAAATTTTCCCTCTCTATACCGGCGTTTTGCATGAACAATATTCCAGGCAATAACATAACTGGTCACATTATTAGCTTGATTGTTAAGGTCATCAAAACTGACTTTTATTTATTTAATTACAATTAAGTATGTGTTTTTATTTTAGATACACATAGATTAAGTAAAGTAAAGATGGATTTTTATTTCCCACTCAGCTTTCGAAGTCATGTTATTTCGCTCAAATCTTTTCAAATTTATCTAATAAAACACAGAGCACTACAAGAGTCAATATTATTCTATAAAATTCTATGTAGAATGTTTGAATTCTTACTTCTTGACAGATTCTTACTTCTTGAGAGGATTAGACATAAAAGGATACGGAGATCCTGGATTCCAATCCTCGTTCGGGCTTGGATGTACTTTTTCTCTCTATCTATCCTGTCTTTGTCCTTTCCATGTATGAATAGGTGGTGAATGGTTGTGCCTACCCTATAAACAGGTACCTATGGCATGTGTATACTGAGGAATTCGGATTCCACATCAAAATATGGTTCAGTTGGAAAAGTGAAGCAGCGCACCTCCTAGTGCAAGCTTAGCTAGTACAAGACAACTACAAACGGCGCAAAATTTTAGCATTAAGAATGCAAGGTTATCATGCATGCTTGTTGTGTGCATTTAGGTTATCCTAGTGTAATTCGAAAATTTTTTTCTTCGCCAGAGCAGAGGTAACGAAACTCCTTGATAATTCAAGTCATTTTTCAAATTTTGAAATTTTCCGCGAGCCGCAATTAATTGCGGATTTAAAAAGTATGGAAGAAAAGTATTAAAAATTTTTTTACAGAAATTATATTTATGGAAAACATATAAATAAAAGTATAAAATATGTGTATCGAATTTAAATATTCAAATTAAACACATTTATTTTACTTCTCTTGATAATTCTTTAAAATTTGGCGAATAATAGGTGACCGTACATATCATTAATTATTTGAGAACCTGGTTTGTTAATACTGATCGGTGTCTGGATTTCACGAATTTTAAAGTGGAATAGAATATTTACATAAGTATGTTATAAATATTGAAATATTTCGAAAAGCAAACTTTTTTTAAATTTAGGATACTTCGATTACCAAAATATTCTAGGTGAATTATGCAAACAATCCATATAAAATGTGGAATTTAAGAATCATGCCTTTAATGAACAATGAGACAGACTTTTTTTAACCAGCATTGCTGGAGCTCTATCATTTCCAATAATTAGAAGTTTATTGAGAGGTGTATCGAACGTTTTAATCATGGAATCTAATGCCTTTTTAATATCGACACCGTGGGTTGACATTTGTGTGTGAGAAATGCTACTAAATATAATAATTCTTAATATTATATAATAAACAACAACGAAGTGAGGTGAAACAAAACATATGAAAACTGCCAATATCAGAAGATCTTTGATACCTGACAACTCGTCAAGGGCTAAGCTGAATGCAATACAGTTCTTTAAATCATATTCAAGAGATGCATTAATTGCAGTCAAGCGTCGTTTAGTTGTGTATCTTGAGATGGGAAGTGGTGAAACAACATCGTGCAGTGCTGACAGTAAGGATCTAAAAATTTAATTTTATCTTTCAATTTTTTTAATAAATTTTCCCTCTCTATATCGGCGTTTTGCATGAGCAATATTCCAGGCAATAACATAACTGGTCACATTATTAGCTTGATTGTTAAGGTCATCAAAATTGACTATTGTTTATTTAAATTAGATTTTAAAGAAGCAAGTTTATCTGATCCTTAATTGGAATTTGGGGGATACTCCTCAGAAAATTGAGGATAATTGGTTTTATAGTTTCAATATAAACTGCTAACATCTATACTTTTTGTGTTATAAAATCAGTAGCAACAGGTGGTAAATTAAAAATGAGTGATACAAATTGCTTCCGCCAGAGCGCAATGTCAACAATCCGCTGCAAGGGAAGTTTATTAATTCAAAATTGGTCTGTATTCGGTCGATTACGGATGGTTACGCCACTGTATAACTTCATTCACACAGTTTTCTAAGAGTCATATTATTATTAACTTGAACGAGAATGAAAGTTGTTATAACATTGCACTCAGTCTTTCATATTTGTAGTCAGTAATTTAAAAGACATTTTGAAACACATAATGAACGATAGCAATTTTATAAGATATAATAACACAAAAATGAAATGACAACTAGAATACATTAATCGAAAGCCACAAATAACGCATCAAAGAACCACATGTGGCTCTCGAGCAGAAGGTTGGCTACAAAATTGTTGCAATTGGTAGTTTATTTGAATTGCTAGCAGTGAATTTTAAAAGATCTTCAAAGACGATAGTATGTCTGGCGGTATCGAAAGTTAAACCAATTGCAGCATCTTTCACATCAAATGTATTATTGCGAATGGTTTTTGTATTGGCCCTCTTAATTTCCAATTTCATTATAATTTAAGCTATTTTACACAAGTAAAATAACTTAAATGAATGTGTAGATGTCTGAAGGCAAGAACACAGTTTCATGGAATTATATATATATATATATATATATATATTATATATATATATATATATATATATATATATATATATATATATATCATAAATATTAATTAATAACTAGTGTTTATTAAAGCAGGGCAAAAAAATTTACTGTCGCCTGAAAATTAATAAAGCGTATGGTAACAGTTAATTTCAGCAAAATGATGATGATTATTACAAACGGTATATATTAGTTATTATTATTAAAAAAATAAATTTCAGTTTTTAATAATAATACATGGAATTATTAATTATTTAATCCTAATACAGAATATGGTTCAAAATAAAAATCAGTAAATGGAACAAAAAATATAAATCTTCACTTTTCTGCCATGAGATGACGCCACTATACCATATCATAATAAAATAAATTATAGAATTACTGCAATTTTATCCAGTAATTTAAATTAGACAATATTGGTTAATATAGTTACGATTGTGAAATTAATAATTATTTCGATTATTTAACTTCATCGAATACTAATCCAGGTGGTATTGAGAGAGTTATTTCCTCCATACTCGAAAACGAAATTAAAATCTTAAACTTAAGGATTCCTAGTAATGATGCTATTACCAATAAAATTTTGAAATTGCTTTCAGGAGTAGCACTTTTTTTCCATTATCGAAATTAAAAATGACATTTTAAGATTTAACAACTTCCGATTACACTGGGAAAAAGTACTTATCATTTTAATTACAAAACTAGAAAAAAATCCCAGAAAATCAATCAGCTATCACTCTATTTCTCGTCTTCTCATTGTGGCTAATATTTCTGAAAAGTTCTTTTAAAACACGTTGCATAGAACATTAGAATTCTGTAGCATTTTATACTTAGTGAAGGTTTAGCAATCTGAAACCAACTTCTGCAACACTCAGAAATAGTTCAAGCTATTTCAATTGAAGAATATAAGACAGATATCCTCTTTGACTTCTAAAAGGCTTATAACAGATTTTGACACCTGTACCTAATCATGAAAATAAACTCTTAATTTTATTAATAAATAACTATTTGTTACTTGACCTTGTTACTTTTCCTGTACTTTATACGTACTAAGTTCTTCACAGGAAATATTCTTCTCCATATGCTCGTATGAAATCATGTTCTCAAAACAGAACTGACGAAACTATTCATTATTACTTAACAAAGCATTTAACGAACATATTAAACCCGTGATTATCCTGATACAATATCCGCTTTGAGACTATATGCGATGTCTAAATTTCAAAGGATAATAACAGCAAAAAAAAGTAAATTAGAAAAACTTTAATTCCTGATAAAGAAATGTCTCAATGTTAGATTGTAGAATGTTCAATTGCAGAAATTTTACATTGATCTTTTTACAGAGGTAAATATTAAGTAAATCTTATCAATATCTTAAAAAGAAGTAAATCTTAAAACTTTTTTCTTACAAACTTATAATGTGTAAAGAAGGCTTTTTTATTCAAGTAATAAGTATATTTATGTTACTTATTGTGTTTTTATATAAATTATTCGAACCCATATTTACGGTGATTTTCTGTAAATTGTTGTGACCTTATATATTTTTTTAAGATTCAATTAAGGTTTGTAAGCAAAATATTTACACGTTTGTTTCACTTGGATTAAATGAGACTTACTTATTTCATACACATTTTGCTTCAGTTTTGTCACCATTAATATACTTTACATTCTTCTTTTAATATATTTTATTTCTTCATTACCTTTAAAATATGTGTCCGAAACCAAACAAAGAAAATTCAGATGAGAATTTTGGCTTGTACAGTATTTTAATGCTTAATTGTACAAATTGAATTGTTTTATGATGATCTTCTCATATAACTAAGAAATGAGAAATGACTACAACAGCCAAGTCAAAAATTTTTAGGTATTGCTTGCAACTTGTTCTTATATAAAAAATCAAAGAAGCAAAATAAATACATGTTTGTTTATTGAAAAAAATTTTTTAAAGTGTGCTGTATAAGTTTATATATTTATAAACTCACATATCTTGTTTCAGTTTCTTGAATCTTAAGAAATTTATGGATAAAGTAGCTTTGCAATTAAAACTGTATTAATAATGTCTAATTAAATATGATCATTTTATATTAGAGTAACTTTTACAGTAAAATAAAAATTCGTTAAATATCAAAAAATATAAAACAGTTTTACCAACAATCTAAATGTTATAATGTTTTAATGTAATATTTTGAGTAATCTATTGTTTAATACAAAATGAAGGAACACACACAGAAATCCATATATTTTATTTACATCAATCCATAATTTAAGTAATAAACATGACGGTGACACATGATGGTATAAATAAAGTTAAATTTACTTAGTTAATGCATTTTCCTTTCGAAACTCTAAGATAGAATGAATAAATTACCTTTATTAGGTTTTATTAGGCTTAAATCAACATTCTCATTATAAAAATAAAAATTAATTGTATGGAAAAGAACATAAAAGAACATTTTTTCTAAAAGCTTAAATTCTATATTTATACTAAAATATAGCAAAACTAAAGTATAGTTGAATTAAAAAATTAGCATATTCATTCGGAATCATAATGAAGAAAATATACATAATAATAAAAATAACAAATGATATATATATATATATATATATATATATATATATATATATATATATATATATATATATATATATATATATATATATATATATATATATATATATATACCTAATTTATGTTTCAAATAAATATGCTATATATGTTCATAAAATAAAATTAAATTTTAAAAAGAAATAATGGCAAAAATAAAAGAATAAAAATTTTTAAATACATAACAAGAATATTAGGCTTAAAAAGCGTGTTATGATTGAAAAAGAACGATAATCACTAAATAAATGTCCCACGATTATTTATTTTCACAACGCATTTATTTTATTAGCAAAAACGAAAAAAATGTACATGCTTATTTTATTTCGCATTATTCATTATGTCTTCTTTCCTAATTCAATAAGATCTTCCAATTCCCACGTATCCCTCTTTTATTTTCCAGTTAAAACAACTGTCATTTCCCTTCTCCCACCCAGCCTCCCTACCATAAGAAGCGATTGTCTGAATCCTACATCGATCACATAATTCCTCCGACTGTATTGATATATCGTAGGCATTATTACCTGTAGTTGTACTCGCTCTGTCATTGGCTCTTCTGTACTAGTTACATTCAGTGAAATACATTGTAACTACACTGATTACTTTGAAACAGGCACGTCCTCGCTCTATCATTGCCCGTTCTGTACTTGAAACTGTTACTGATTACTTTGAAACAGTCAAGTATATTATACCTGCAACTGCCTGAGGATACTCGGCTCGCGCTAACTATGTTACTGGAAGTACTGAGTGTTTAGAAAAAATGTTCTGATTACTGGTTGTTACATTGAAATACTGATTACGAAATACTGGTTAAATGTATTTCTTCTCCTCCCTAATCAATTGCTTCAAACTCTCCTCAGGTTAACCAATTAATGATCAAAATTTTAATAACAATATTCACGAACCATAGATTTCAATCGACTTAATATGATAAAAATATGAAAAATTTAATTTTATCTTCTACTTTATTTGTATGAATGTGATCTAAATTATCTTCTAATATGCATCTTAATAAGATGTTGTGTTGTTGAAATTCTTATTTCCAATTTATTTTCTAATTTTTACATTAATAGTGATAATCAATATTGATGACTGAAATCAATTTAATTTTCTTTATATGTAATAAATTATAAAATAATAAAATGTATTTCAATACAATGATACGAATAAAATATTTTCATTTTTTTACACATTTTAATTTTTAATTGTTTTAATTTTTTGGGATTAATTGGTAATTTTAATAATAAATAAATTTTGAAATTTAAATCATCCTTAATTAAATACGAGTAATTTCCGACCTTTTGCAGAATGAATTTAAAGAAATCTAATATTAGAATTTATTAATATTTTTCCAAAATTTTAGATTTAATTCTAAATGCATCAATTTAAGGGTTTTTTTATTTGCTTCTGAAAGTGCACATCGATTTTAAAGATTGGTCATCAAGAATGAATATTGTGAACTTTCCAATGGAATGCTGAAATAAAGTTATAGGACCATTAACAGCTTAAAATAAGATGCAATTTTTTTTAATTTTTAGTGGACATAATTTGTAACTACATTCTTTTCTAAGCCTCTAAGACATTAAACCACTAAAATTCACTGTCTTTGCAGAATTAAAAATTGTACGTGTTTTGTTCCCACGTTCGTCTACGTTTAAGATTTCGCTGAAATTTTAATTGTTATTTTACAATAAGAATATATGATTACTCCCTGCATAAACTTTTATGTCTTGCTGAGCCAAACATGTTACAAATTTAGCAAATTAACCTATACTTAACACAATATAAAATTATTTAGTAGTACGTAAAGGGTGGTATGCTGGCGAGAAAAAGAAAATCTCATTGAAGATTTGTCCCACTTTACTGTGTTTGAAAATTTTTAGTGCATTTTAAGTCCATAAATAAATGCATATTTGAAGGATGTATCGAAAATCTTGTTGTAAGTTCTTATTTCTTTATCCTTTTCCGTAATAGATAAGCCTCTTGGTACTACACGCAGTTTTTCGATTTTCTTTTTTAACGCAGTTTAGAATTTAAATCTTTGTGTCTAAAAAGTTCTTAATAAATGTTATTTATTTTGTGTCATTATATCTTGTATATCTAGAAACTACAATTGTATTTTGAATGAAAGCAAAGAACAAAGTATGCTATTAAACAAGTGTGATTTTCGATCATCTATTTAACTGTTTTAAATGCCAAGGAGTGTTATAAAATTTCTTCGATTTCGCGCGGTCGTAGTTACTGCAACACTTAACAATTGAATAGATTATACCATCGATAAAGGATTTTTTTATATAGATATTTTTTTATATACGTATAGAAAAAGCCACATCTTTTGTTATTAGAAAATATTTTTAGTATTTGAGAAGCGTATTCTGATTTTTTTATATATCGTTTGATATTTCTAGTGTTATTTTGACTAATTTCCTAATTTGTTTGTAAAATTTTATAAATGGTAAATTAAAACACGAAATCATTTAATAAGTAGGTGTTTATATAACCGTTCTAAAATTGAGATTAATCTTAATGCAAATAATATTATTTAAAGCTTTTATAAAAATGTTTACGCTCTTTGTTAAAAGTATAATTAAGGCGTGTTGTCCCCCATTTAAATTACTAATTCTATATAATATAGAGAAATAAGTTTTATATATATCATATGAAGAAAGCTTTCGAATTTAGTTCTTTCTTTTACTTTTTTTATAAAAAATCATCCTTAAAAAAAGTAAAGACTATGGAAATTACCAAATTTATGTTATAAGTCGTCATTTCTTAAAAATAATTCGCTCATCAGTAAAAATTAAAATTATATGTGAAAGAATAAATCAAAAAATGAATTTTTACAAAAATAAATAGAAAATAATTAATTCCAAGGACTGACATAACATACAAATATGAAAAACTATTGTTTGTTCTGAGAATAGAGAAAGAACAAATACAGATTCAGAAATCTAGGTTGAGAAAAGCAGTTCCGAACCCACTGGCGATAAACAATGTTGTTTAGATGGAAAAAAGATCCATCCGGAAAACGTTAAACTCTAAATCAGGAGTGTCCCAATTAGAGCACTAGGGAAAGACCCTATATCATGAATCTGCCCACAACAGCAAATAGTTTATTGTTTCTGGTATAAGTTGGATAAAAAAACACATAATAATAATAATTCGGTTTATTTACTTGCTAAGTAAAGCTTAATGAGAATCGTAATACACAGAAAATTTAAATTAAGCATAACCACTAGCAAATAATTGAAATGATTCCCATCATCATTACAAACTAAAGAACATCTCGCGGTTTACCTTCGGTAATTATGTTAGGATAAGGAGTATGGCATAAGTATGTATATCTGTTTGGGATGCATATATTTTGAATAAAACATTTGGTTTTTATCCTGAAGATTTCTCATTAACGCTAAATCTAAATTAATTTAGATGAAACCGAGGCTGATACACTTGTAAAAAAATTGCTAAAGAGATATATTTAATTTTGATTTTTCATTTACCAAAGTTTGTCGAGGTGGACCAATTTTGCTTGTATTAATCTTTAAAAAAGATTTGAAATGAGTTGGAAAATCTTAATTTCATTCGCAATGATATCAAAGTCTTCGGAACGATATCAAAGTTTAGCTTCAAAAATGTGGCTTCAAAATCCAAGTAAAAACTCAGACTCAGTAATGTTGCTAAATATATACTGAGAGTAATGCCATCATTTAAGTAGGTAAGGTTGTAGGTCAGAAACACAAAATTCCTGACCTGCAAATGACCACACATATTTCTCAATAACAAATTTGTTATTCATATACTTTAAAAACATTTCGCATTGATTAAAAAAATATTTCAGCGGAAAAGTTTATTAAATATCACTTCACTGCAAATCCATTTGAAATGGCAACCAATTATTTCGTGCACCGGCAATCCGTTATGGAATTTATGCTTCGGGCTTGTAGTAAAATTTATATCTTTCAGTCAGTTTATATATCGGATTTCAAAGTGTGTAGTCACAGATATCAACATCAGGAAATTGGACTCTTGATGATAAATTCAGTAATTTGTGTAATTAGCTAAACGATTTTCAATGTACATCTGCAATAGATACTTTACATAATATTCTTTTTTTTTTATTGGTACTTACTTTTGGAGTCATTTTCGATTTTAGAACTTACTGAATAATTTTATTACTTGTTTTTTCCATACCAAAGTCAGTTAAAAATAATTATAAAAATTTCAACTCAATATTAAAAAAGAGTGTTTACTTTTATTTCTATTAATGTGGGACATAAACTCTAAAGTTGGAAACAATGAAAGCGATGTAGATTAAACTTTAAAGGAATGTAACCTGTCATAATAAAATTGGGAACTTTGTAAATTGTCCAAGTGTTGTCTAATTCAAAGCTACCAGTATATATAATAAAAATAAATATTTTATGCTAACATTTATACTTTCAAACTTGGAAATTGCTGAGTGGTGAATCATAAAGCCGAAGATCAGCTTCATATAAATCGAGGTTGATTTGGATTCAAACAAGTAAGTTGTAGACTACATATAGGACCTAGTTAAATTTCCCGTTCATAGTACGTGCTAAATAACATAATTATTATTTATGCAACATTTCATTAATTGAAAGTTTTTGCTTTTCTGTAATGCTTTAATTTCAAGTATGAGGCAAAGAAATATAAGTTATTTACCTACGAACCGTTTTATACTTACAAAATATTTTTTATAAACACTTGTTTTCAGAATTATATTTGTTTGAAAAAAATTTTCCGATGTTAATTAAAATATAAAATTAGATGAGATAATATAATTGCAATTTTTCAACCTAATCAACTTAATTTTTTATTAGAATCTTGGATCTAATATAAGTAATGATCCAATATAATAAGTAATATACATATAATAAGTAAAGATCTAATATAAATAAATATAAGCCTGCGTAGCAGGCGCTTTACTTCTTCATCTGTGATAGTTCCGAAGAGGAGAAAACATGACTTTACTAACGGAGAGCGCGGGCCTGAATGCGGATAATAGCCAATCAGCTATGAAGATTTCAGTAGTGGGCGTGGTTATCGAAATGCGAATTCGCTATTCTGCAGAAGACATAAAATAAAATTATATATTTTCTTGAGAAAATTGAAAGTTCAAAAAGTGTATTGAACTAAATAAAGTAAAATATACATGAAGAGACTGTATACACTATAAACATTTAACTTTCTTTTTCAATAAGAAAATATTTTGCGATAGGTCTGAATTTACAGTCTTCTAAGTATTTGTAATTGAAAATATCATTGAAGTTTGCAGCTTCGCATGTTTGGGCTATTTCAAAGAAATTTTTATTAAGTTTATTTGTATGTTCAGCAAAGTCATCAATTTTTAGATCACTAGCATTGTTTTTATTTCTAATGAAATATGGAGCATTTGTGATTTTTCTAAGAATTTTATATTGAAATATTTTAATTTGATTTTTATCATTTTTTTGGTTAAAGTTCCAGACAGGGGAAGCATATGTAATTATTGGTCTAATCATGGATAGATAAAGTTATCTTTTAAATTTTAGAGATAAGAGTTTGACTTTTCACCCAGTATTGATCTTAAACAGCCATATGCTTGTGTGGCTTTGGATATTACATTCTTAATATGTTTTGACCATCTCAAGTCATTTGTTAGGGTAATTCCAAGATATTTAGCTGAGTAGACTTTAGGTATTTCTTTTCCAAAAAGAATAAGTTCATTATTATTTCAGTGTTTAAATTTATTTCTTTTGTTTCTTTTGAAAAGAATTAATAGCCATTTTTCTGCATTTATTTTTGTTTTCAAGCTGGTACACCAATTTTCGTCGCCGTTAAAACACTTTTTGGCTCGCTAATCCAAAAAGTTAGAATCTTTTTATTCAGTTAGAATCGCAATTAATAGTTTCTGTGGAATAAATACTTACAAAAACAAAATATCACTTCGTAGTGTCAGTGCTGGATGGAAACGTTTTAAGTTTAATCTTATATTATTCAGCAGTTTTCTGCTGCTAATAAATGCAAAACTATTAAAAAGCAAATAATTTCGGAGATTCCAAAACAGCTCATTTCAAAATACTTCTACAAGATATAGAACTTGAAGATAAGAGACCTTCATATTTATTACATTCTATGCAGGATTTCGCCGGCAATCCCTATACTGTAGAGATCCTAAGATAAGTTTTCTTTTAGCTTTTCAAAGTGTCAGTTCAGCAATTATTTACTGTTTGCACTGATAAAGCTGAATCAGGCTGATCCCTTTTGGTTGAAAAAGCTGATAAAATTTTGGAAGTGACTCAAAATCCTTCCTCAATACACACGGTAACTGTAACAAATGAAAATTCTGATTTTTGAGAAATGAGAACGACATTACTAAAGAGCAACGTTCATCCTCCCTTCATTATAGATCTCATAGATAGTTATAGATAGTTAGAGATCTCATAGATAGTTAGAGAATCAATATATCAAATATATCTTTTGATTCTCTGACTCCTCATATTCTAATTTCTAACTAAGAATTAAAAATATTTAATATAGAAATTAAAATAATTGTATATAATTTAAGAAAAAATGTATTATATAAGCAGATCTCAAGCTTACGATTTAGTGTGGCCAGAAGTCTTATTTATAAGCTCCTCCAATTTGACATCCGAGGAATGCTGCTCATTGGATATTGGATTCTTTATCGGATAGAAGTTATTGAGTGTGATTGCGAAGAACTTTTTCTCAGTCTACCTTCCCCAACAGAAGTGTACCTCAAGGCCTTTTCTTTTCATCATTTATAAGTTAGATATTTACGAAGTTCTCTCTCCTGACATTCAGTGCTTCATTTATATTGATGAAATAATCCTTTGTAAGTCAAAATATTTATTGGATTGAGGCATTTAAAAAAATTTCCAACTTATTTCAAATTTATAATTATTGTTATTCGATTAGATAGGCAAGATGGCCGTGGTGGAGGTTTGCTTTTTACTGTTGACGAATCTCTAACTGTGCAAGTATTAAATATTAAATATATCCCCCTTAGAATATAACGATAGAGAAGTTTTAGCTATAAAAATTACTATATATATATATACATATATATATATATATATATATATAATATGCATGCAAATAATCTCTTTAGTAAATGCATATATCCTACCTGGTAAATTTTCAAGTTATTGGTTCCATGGCAGTTCGGTGCTTGGTAGTTATTCAAACTCAAAATATTCAGAATTCCTCGATTGTGGATATTGGATAGCAACATTTGTCTTTTAAATACCTCTCAGTCTACTCATTTCGGACTCCATAACAGACCATCCCTTATCGGTTATAACTTTGTATCTCCAGATATTTTTCCTTTTGTACTTTCTGAATCAGTTAAGATAGTTATGTTAGTGACCATGTCCCTGTTCAAACAAGAGTCAAAAATCTAGGATAACAATTATTTGAAAAGTACTTCTCGCAATAGAATATTATAGACTGTCTTTGTCAATTCATTGAACGCTCAAATTGCTAATAATGGACTTATTTCTATAAATCAATTCCAAATTTTATACAAAAATTATCTGGATAAATTCAAGGAAAAACAAACCTTTCCCTTGAAGTCATATCTTCCGTCGTAGCCATTGGAATGCTGTTATCTTTTGGGTCAAAAAAGGAAACTTCAGAGAAAAGCGAAAAGTTCTTTTAATCAGATTCCGTATATATATATAGTAGAAACGCATCTCTGCAAAACTTTCCAAGTTTCTTCTTACCCTTTCCAGAAATTTCTGGGATAAAACTATAACAAATGCTAATATATTAATAAAAATTTATTCTATACTCAAAAGGTTTAAAATTGATCTTTTGATTATCTAACTTCTCAAATTCTAATTTCTAAATAAGAATTAAAAATATTTAATATATAAATTAAAATAATATAATTAAAGAAAAAAATATATTATAAAAGCATATCTCAAGCTTACGATTTAGTGTGGCCAGGTCTTATTTATAAGCTCCTCCAATTTGATATTAGAGGAAATGCTGCTCATTGGATATTGGATTTTTTATCAGATAGAAATTATTGAGTGTAATTGTGAAGAACTTTTTCTCAGCCCACCTTCCCTAACAGAGGTGTACCTCAAGGCAATGTTCTATATCCTTTTATTTTCATCATTTATAAGTGAGATATTTACGAAATTTTCTCTCCTGACATTCAGTGCTTCATTTATACTGATCACATAATCCTTTGTAAGTCAAAATATTTATTGGATTGAAGTCCACTAAATTCCCAGGTGAGTTATTGATCAATTTCATAGTTATTTATAAAATAAATAAACAATTAGTTGTATATTGAAATGTACTTTCGGAGTTTTCTAGAAAATTAGAACTAAAAGTATTCTAGCAGAACTAAATGCTAGAACACTTATTTCTGCGAGAACACTTTTAACTAGCATAAATAAACGATTAATTCACCGAATGTAGAAGAAGCTCGATTTATAAACCTTACTCACGAACAATACTGATTTTTTTCAGTATGCAAAGGATTAAATCTAATTCATTAAGAATTACTGTGAACATTTCACAAGATGAAACAGAACTCATAATTACTTTCATTTCTCTTTATAATGTATTCAGAAAACTTCGTGCGCTACAGTCAGATTACGTTATACGTAATTATCTAATTGAAGAAGCATTTTAAAGTTTATAAATAAAAATTTGGTTCTATTTTAAGTAAAAAAATTATATTTTTACAGATATAGTAATTCGAAATACGTGTAGATTAAAAATTTATTGCAGCATTTTTTATCTATGTGTTATTGATTTCTCAAAAAGTGACGCAAAAGTAAATAGTTTAACAAGATTAATACTATGAATTTTAAATCATTAATTTGTTTTAATTATAAATTTGAACTAGATTAAATCATCATATTTGTTTCAATTCGTTATTAATTTCTGCAAAATATAATATCAGAAGATATTTGTTGGAACGAATTTCAAATTTATTTAAATAATTCAACTGTAGGAAAATGTATAGATAAAAAAATTTATCGAATTCAAAGGTATTTCAACATTTTTTTATTTATATATCTGTGAAAATAACTTAAAATTCTGAGGAAAAAATTAGGAATCGCACACACAAATGAAATCAAGAACATTCTTTGTAATATATGAAGTTTATTCTATGTGATGGCAATGGAAAATATTTTCTTTTGCAAACGATATTTAATGTTACATTGAATAGATTAAACAAAGTAAGCGTTAAAATGTATATTTGCTCGAAAAAACTAACAGAAATTGTTTATTTTTTAAATTATTTCAACAAAAAGGAAATGGAGAAAAATTCAAGAATAAAGTTTATTAGATTCAAATGCAATGAAATAATTAAATATTAATACAAAAGTGATAATCGGAGTTGATAAAAAATTCTAATGTCCTAACATCTATAGGTAAGTCAAATAGTATCTTTAGTTACATTAAAGAAATTCATTAGCTTTCTTCAAAATACAAGTAATTTCCACAATAGATAGATTTTTCATTAAAAGGGGGAATTCAAAAAATTTTAAAAATAACATTCTATTACTTTCGAAATTTTTAAAACTTTCTATGTAATCATTTAAAAAGATGAAGCAGAATAAGCAGCATTTTAATATTAAAAATATTTTGGAATAATGTAAAATGCTTAATTTTTAAATTTTAGCAATTAATGTTTTTTGTTTCCCCTTTCTTAATAAGGAAAGATTAAATTCTGTCATAACTATTAAAAGTTTAGAACATGCTGTCTAAATTGCATAAAGGATTTCATTAGTAATAAGTTAATGGAACAAGTTCAGTATCCCCATACACTTGGCGACGCGGCGAATTTTTTTGTCGCCAAGCTAGGCGCACGTTTATTAAAACGGGAAATTTCCCTAAGTTCGATCGAAAAATAAGCATTTCAGAAAGTTTAAAAAGGGAAATAAATATAAATAACGGAATTACTTGATATGAAGTTAAGCTGACATGCCGATTGGTATATTTATTTCGATATTTTATTCTTTTGTCACCAGTGTCACATTTCAGTAAAAATAATTATCTAATTTTACAAAAAAAAAAAAAAAGCATGCATAAATATTTTTCTAAACATATACACTTTTCAAATTTAAAAAAAGCATGCAAAAACTTATTTTTCAAAATTAAAAAAAAAAACACGAATAAAATATTTTTTTAAATGTATACACATTTTAATTAAATAAAAAATAAAACACGAATACAATAAAAAAAATACATGTAAGCAATAGAATTTAAATAAAATTACACCTTTTCCAAATCAAATTTCCGTTAAAAAAATTAATATTTGCGAATCCTAAATTATTTAATAATTTGGAATCCTGAGCAATAATCTATCATTATTATCTTTAATTTTAGCTAATAGAATTTGTTGATATTTTTCGACAACATTTTTTCAACATGAGGCATTTTTAATTAAAACAATAAAAGGATGATAATAAATTATGAAAACGAAATAAGGAAAAAAGAATATTTAAAGATTTTAAATATATAAAATAAAATATATCATTTAATAAAAAAAATATATTCAAATTAAACCAAATAAAAGTAAATAATATAAAAGAAATAGTAATAAATAAAAAATTACGATAATTGGACACTGGCGACAACGAAACACAAGAGCGGGAAATCCACTGATTCCATCAGCAACAGTAAACGAAAATAAAATGACTAGCAATTAAAATGTAGAACAATTAGCAAAGAAAGTTCTGGAAGGTTCTCGAAGTGAAACTAAAAAAGCTATTGCCACTAGTAAAAAGCACATATATAACTTAAAAATTATTTAAAACACGAGAAAAACGGAATCTTGCAACGAAAAAATAATAATAGTAACAAAAACTAAATTTGGCAACACTACAATAAAAACAAAAGCTGAAATCGGCAACACTACAACGTAAACAACGGGTACCAGATTTGGCGAGAAATCAGTGTATCGGAACACTGAACTTGTTCCAAGTTAATTAACTCCTTATAACTTGTTTTCAATGTGACCATTTCTTTCGATGGTAACTCAAAGGCAATTTAACATGGTTAATCATCATTAATTAAATTATAACTTAATCTTATAAATATGAATATCCTGCAAAAAAATAGAATGCTTACATTTTAAATTAAATCCAATCTTTTTAAACTTTTATATAATGAATAAGCTTTGTCTACTTTCTTAGAATGATTTAAGTATTTGGAATATGAAACCTTACAATATTTGAATTTGATTATTAATTCATGATATTTTATTTTAATGATAATCTTGTTAATTATCTTTAATATGTCAGATTAAATGGATCAGATTTACTGTACGGTCACTCACCCTTGGTGCGTTTTTTGGTGCCAAGTTTGGCGAACATTTTTACTTGAAACCTGGCAAACTAGTATTTTGGCAACCCTAGTTGTCATTAATTTCTCATGAATTTTTACCGATTTAAATTCATAAATATAAAGTTTAATCAAAAAATTTTATGGATAATTTAACATAACAACTTTATTATTTTACCATTGATGTTTGAAATCTATAAATCTGCGTTTTTTGTTAATTTTGTAAAACTAACTGAGCAAATTGTTAGATACCAACAATGTATGAAATATTTGTGACTATTTCAGCCGTTTTTCCAGATCGAAATTCATTACATGGTCACCTTCGGGGACTTTTTGTAAATTTCACCATGGGTGACGATACGGTAAAATTTTACCTATTGAATTATTATAATTAAACAAAAAATTAAAAAAAACATGATTAGCACAATGTTTTTAAGAGAAAATGACAGCTTATTACAGATATTATAAAAGCTATATTTTTTTACATTTATTACATGAATAAATGTGTTTTTCAAATCAATTTATAAAAATGCTAATTATTTAAATTAAACTAAACACAAGATCATGGGAATGCAGTTTGAAATACATAAAATTGGCTGAAATCCTACATGTATGTGGAACCATAACTGGGTTATATTTACATATGTGCTTATTTTCTGACTGTTTCTCTAATTTCCGATTTTATTAATTGTATGACTCTTACTCAGGATTTAAAAGTAATGACATGAAAAATGTTGGGTTTTAAATCAACTTTTTTCAACTGAAAAATGCAAACAGTTTTTTTTCCTTCTCTGTTACCTACTTTGTATTTAAAATAAAAAAGTTTTCTAAACATACTTTATACAATGAAAATGCGTTACATTTAAATTATCGTAAACATAACTTTTTGGTTTTATTTTTTCATTTAATTTACATATTTTTAATCTTTTTAAATATTTAAATTGGCAATCTTGACATTCTTGGCAAACCTTGTAATGCTGTAAACAAACAAAAGAAAAAAAGGGCCGATAAAAACATTTTGTAAAGTTAGTGAATGATTAATAACGACAAAAGACAGAGCAGCTAAAAGTCTCTTAGAACAGTTTCCAATCAATCAAAGTTTGTGAATTCATGTATGATGTAAAAGTATATGCAAAAATTCACAGAAGTATTGGTATGTACTGTATAGAAATCAAAAAGTTATTTTAAAATGTTCTCCATATATTTAACCCCAATCGATATTTCGTCTTAACTTTAAAACACCTTCCAAAACAAAATCCTTCGAAGAATTATAAATGCCCCTTACTTTGTAAGAAATAAAAACATTCAAAATGATCTTAAACTAGAAGATTTATCTCAATTCATTCAAAAACTAAATATCAACTTTTACAAGCAAGCATCCAAGTGCCAAGCTGGAAATTTTGATCAACTTTTCGAAACACATATCCTCCCTGGAGATGCTCAAGTCAGACCAATTGCGGCCTTTTTCTCATCCGACGCAATTCTCTCCAAGGCTTTTGCCTAATTCTTTACTTTCATATTCACATTCATTTAATTTCTTTCTCTTAACTTTTCAAACTCAGATGAATGAGTAGATGCCTTCGGGCAGGCACTCAGTTACTTACAGTCAACAGAACAGAACAGAACGTCTTAACTTTTCTGTGAGCAATGATACTTAAAGTAATTGAAGTTTCTTTTAACCTAGAATAGTTTGTATTAAATAAGTATCTACATTAAAATGAACTCATATTAAACGATTCATTGTGGAATTCTTTATTAGAGGAAGGGAATTTTGCTTTCGAATGAACTAATTTTCGTTTACATATTTATTTTTGTTATTTTAACTATTGAATATAAAAGTTCCTTTATAAAAAAACTGATCTCATCCAAAAATTCTAATTTTGGGAAATAATTTGGTTTTGTAAAAAAATATTTTTAATGATAAGCCGTATTATATTTGGAGTATTGTTCCTTTTTAAGATGCACTTATATAATGTTTTAAGTTTCAGTTAAAATAACTCTTGGAAGTTTATTTTAAATAATGTATTATCTGAGTAATCAACAAAAATGTAGTCAGACGTTTGCATATGAAAAAGTATATAACAATTTTTACACATTAATAAATTCACAATATTTATAACAATAAAATGTGTTTTTTTTTTCACATATGCTTGCAGTTTTATAAAATACGCATTTTTTCTATCACTATTAAAGTTAAGCGTTTTCATTTTAAACTAACAAATTTTTGATAGAAATGTTTTGAACGAATGTATTATATTGTAAATTTATAAATATTTTTCTCACATTCACTCGAATGCGTATTTAGGTAAAATCGGAAATTTTTCTCAATTGGCTGAAAACAATTTAAATTAAAAAAAGAAACTTATTGTTTAAAAAATGCTGCATTAACACATTTAAATTTAAAAATACAATATATTTAGTATAGTATTTTGAAAATCACACAAAATCTTAAGTTAAATACACCAAAGGTTTTCTCAATTTCTTTATAGAATGACATAAATTTGAATGTCTCTATTATTAAAGTAAGAAATGAATGCATTGAATGATTTTATTATGTACATAAATGTATAATATACATATATAAATGCAATTGAGAGAGAGTTTTATGTTCTTCGAAAAATATATTATTTTCAAGGGAAATACATGACTTAAAATGTACACGGTAAGCAATTATAAATTCCCTTACTTGTATGAATTATTAATGTCTGCTCATATCAGTTCTGTACTTCACTATTTATGGAGGTATTTAGTTTTAATTTTGTAATCTACATTATTTTCTTCATTTTACTAGTATACATGACTTAAAATATATGGAGTAAAATAATGGCCGCAGTAATTATTTGCTTAACACAAACAATTTTAAATTTTGCTTGTTAATGTAATATGAGATGCTTTTTTTATAAAGTGCTCTTTGTAGGAGGTGCAATTTCCAGACATCACTTGAATTAAAAATCTTTACATTTGCCTTACAAAATTATTCGTCAAATCTGAGCTCAATACAAATGTATTTGTGATCCCGAAAATTACAAGTTAATTTCTATTTTGACTTGTAAATTTAGTTTAATGTCATAAAAAAGCTAGGATATCGAATGAAATATTGTTTTTAACTTATCCGCGAGTTTGTATTTCTTACGATTGAAAACAATTGTAGTCATCTCAATCTTATATAGCTTTAAGTTTGGAAACTTGAATAAAACTGAAATTTTCAGATCTTTACAGTTGACTATCATTATTTTTATTTCAATGATGACTGTATATTTCATTCAATGAAGAGCGTTTATTTGCAAAGACAATATTTTTGCTTCTACAAATAGTTTATAGATTGATTACCAAAAAGATTTACCTGACTGTAACCCAAATTTAATCAGGTGGATTGTGTAATAGTTCGTATTCTATCTTAAACCGCGTAGATCTTGGTTTAATATAAAATATCAAATTTTTAAAATAAAAAAATTTTCATTTTTTTAGATTATATATATATATATATATATATATATATATATATATATATATATATATATATATATAACATGTGTATAAATATTAAAATTAATTTATATTTTAAATTAAAAAAATAAATAAAATAATAAAAAATAAAATAATATAAAAATTTAACAATTGCATATATTGCAAAGGCGCAGAAAAAATATGAATGAACAACGTGTTTTGTGTATTTTGGCGATCTCGTCAAACGAATGAAAATAAAAATTAGTTGCTGAAATATTTTAAAAGAGTAAAGAAATGATAGCATTAATTTTTATACATTTTTTAGTTATAATTTTAACAGACTTTGCTTGACTTTATTTCGACTATTAGCTGTAGGATATACTCACCATAACTCAGTAGTTGAACATTTTCTTTGGATTGAAAAGATTCCAAATTTGATCCTTGTTTCAAGTAAATAATAGGAGGTGATTGTTACAAATATGTTTCATGGGATGATAAGGAGTTCATCATGCATCTCAGATTTGCAATGTTTATACTAGTATGCGATGTCAAATGTCATTTTTTTTCATTTCAAGTTTGATAAAAATGAAAAAATGCTTGTTGCATTTTTCTCTTAAATACCAAATTTTTTTTCCATTCAATGAGTAATGAGAAATATTATTTCAATATTTTTTTCTAAACGCTTAGTATTTTTAATTTTCTTTTAAATTTATTATTGCATTATATTGAACTTTCTTTTACTATTTCTATGAATGCCATAGGGAAACTTATGATTAGTAAAGTTCTGCTTTATATATCAATATTTAGAGAATTGATTTGCAGCTATGCAAGTCTAAAAATTTTCAATTATTTGTTCAATTAATGATAAATATAGAAATTTCGAGCTCAACAAATTTAGTCTGGCAATACGTAAAAAAATCTTAATTTGAGAAATCTTAAATTATATCCCAACATGTCATCCAAACAACGTAGTTATGTTTGGATGATCAAGCGGAACTTTTAGTTTCCTTTTAATATTTATGTAAAATGTTTACAAAATACTTAACTTCTAAAATTTATAACACTTGTAAATGAAGTTAATACTAGGACGGTTTGCAGTACAGAAAAAGAAACTTTTATTTATCATTCTTCGGCTTAAAATGTTGAAGCTGTTTATGAATGATGTTTAAAATTAATCAAAAGAATTGGAAAACTTGTCAGTTTTATATTACAGGCTTCTTTCAATAGAATTACGGATAACACAAAATAATTTGCGTTAGTATTTTCAGATGCGATAACAAATAATCGAAATTTTAATATATATATGTATATGTATATATGTATGTATATGTATGTATATATATGTATATATATATATATATGTATATATGTATATATATATATATACATATATATATATATATATATATATATATATATATATATATATATATATATATATATATATATATATATATATATATATATATATATATATATATATATGTATGCATATATATGTATACATATATATATATATGAAATTTTAACGAATAATTTCGCGATATCTGAAAGTACTGCTCCTGTATATACTCATAGACAAAAAAATCAGCGCACCAAGAAGGAATCGTGAAAATAGGACGAAATTTTACAAACGTAATGCCTACTTTGATATAATAAATGATGAGAAAATTAAAGTAAAAGTATAATTTGTTTCAGACAAAAAGGCAAAAGAACGGAGGAGTTAATACTCCGTTCGATCCCCTCTAGCGCGAATGCACGATGCGATACGATCGGGCATTGAGTCATTCAACTTCTGTACGATGTCTTGAGACATTTCGTTCCATAATTGCAGTAACCTTGTCTCTAGTTCATTCGAACTTCTGGGATGCCAAACTCGTCGTCCCTAGTGATCCCAGATATGCTCGATTGGAAACAAATCTGGGGATCGGGCATACCAAAGAAGGGTAGTAACAGTGCGGAGACTGTGGTCTGACACACTTGCCGTACGAGCCCGAGGACTGTCTTGTTCAACAAGAGCCCCTGGGAGCCATTGCATGAGAGTCAACACATGTGGTTGCAGGATTTCATGAACATACCGATGGGCTGTCATGGTGCCACGGAACACTACTAAGAATGACCGTGTATTGTAGGCAGTGGTACCCCATACCATCACATCAGCTATGGGAGCGATGTGTCGCTGTACAGCAAAGGCAGGATTGAAGCGTTCACCACGGTTTCTCCACACACAAACACGATTGTCCTCACTGCCGAGATTGAATCTGGATTCTTCGCTAAAGAAGACCTAGTTCCATTCCGCTGCAGTCCAGATTCCTCGTGTGAGGCAAAACTCCTGACGGAGGTGTCGATGGGTAGGTGTCAAGGGCAGCACACGTAATGGGTGCCATGATACCAACTGTCCTTCAGCCAGACACCTTCATATGGTTCGAGAAGACACAAAGGCCCCTATAAAAGGTGCTACCAGCGCCTGGATGGCGGCCGATGAAGCAACTGGCTGTAGGCGTGCATTTCTTACGATGTGGCGGTTTTCACAAAGACTGCTCTTCCGATGGCGTCTTGAGCCTTGTCTTCTAGTACAGGACATCTCTCGGACGCACTGGTCCTAACACTTCTTATTATTTGAATGCTTAGTCAACAAATTACTTTTATTTTCGAGCAGAAAAAATAACCAAACATAAGAACAATAACAAATCCAGTAATGAGCAAATGTGAAATTTTATTCAGAGTAACTTCCTTCAGAAAAAGAAAGATCATATCAATATAGAGCTCTAAAATTAATCAAGAGACCGAGAATATCTAAAATTTATTATTTTCTTAAGTAGTCTAAATAAGAAAATTAAAATTTAAAATGGTGTTTCATAATTTTAAAGCAAATAAAATTCAAATTTTATAATAACCTTCTTATTAATATTATATTTTAAATTTAATCCTCTTTCTCCCATTTTTTAACATTTTTTAAAGGAAATAAATAAAAAAAGAGCAAATCATGTTCTTGATAAAAACTGAGAGTTATGCCATCATTTAAGTAGTTAAGGTTGCAGGTCAGAAATACAAAGTTCCTAAGCCCGTGGAAAATGTCCACACATTTTTCAATAACAAATTTGTTACTTATATGCTTTAAAAACATTTCACATTAATTAAAAAATATTTCAGCGGGAAATTTTATTAAATATCACTTCACTGCAAATCCATTTGAAATGGCAACCAATTATTTCGTGCACCGGCAATCCGTTATGGAATTTATGTTTCGAGTGTGTAGTAAAATTTATATCTTTCGATCAGTTTATATATCGGATTTCAAAGTGTATAGTCACAGATATTAACATCAGGAAATTGGACTCTTCACGATAAATTCCGTAATTTGTATAATTCGCTAATCTATTTTCAATATACATCTGTAATAAATACTATACATAATATTCTTTTTTTATGGTTACTTACTTATGGAGACATATTTTATATTTTTGTACTTAATGAATAATTTTATTACTTGTTTTTTAATAGCAAAGTTAATTGAAAATAATTATAACAATTTCAAGTAAATATTTTAAAAAAATGCTTACCATTTTTTTTATAAATGAGGTAAAAAAATTTTTAGTTTCAAATAATATAAGCGATGTCGATAAAATTTTATTGAAATACAATCTGTCATAATAAAAACGTTGAAAAGTGTTCCCGTGATTTTTATTTCTGAGCTACCAGTATACATAATAAAAATAAATTATTATAATTGCTGTATAACGATTAACAAATTTCTAAGGCTTACAAATGCCACATATCAGTTTCAAATAATTAGAGGCTGTTCAAGATTCCAGAAATCTCACATTATGAAAATGACAAACCTGCATTTCAGATTGAAGTACTCTGCAATAAATCTTTGCATAAATAAGTAAATAAATAACATTCTACTTTTGTATAGTATGGAATCAAGGATTCATTATATGTATTATCAAGAAAAATTACTCAAATTTTTTACAATTGTTTTTACCAATTCTACTTGCATTAAAGCCACATATTGTGTTACAATTTGTCCAACTCGTCTTCGATTTCAGCTGATAAGACATTCATCATTTATAAAAAGAGTATATGGCATTAATTACTAGAAACGCTGCAATAAAATCTTAGACTGTTCTTGTAGAAAAAGTATGAGAAAGGCAGTTGGTTGTCATTTTGAGATGCGTTCGAAGACTACCAGTTGTCGACGAAATAATGTCACGGATGACCATATTGAGGCTAGGCTTCACTTGAAATAAGGTATACGCGATACAAAAAATAGACTAAATCTAAATTCAAAAATATTTATATGGCGGCTAATAAAATTAAAAAATATAAGTAATTCAGGTTTTTAATATTTTTTACAGAAAGACTATACTCTATAATTTTTTTTAAGCTCTTGGAATATAGTGTTTAAATTGCGCCATTTTCAGGAGGTTTGTTTGTTTGTTTGTCGCTCAACGGTCATTTTTTGCACAGGAGGGCTAATTAGACCGGGACTTACGGCTTAAAGTGGATTCTGAACCACTACAAACATCCGTGCCAAAGTTGGGTTTCGAACCCACGAACAGTTGAACCGAAGGCAAGAGCGCTAACCATTCGGCTGCCAGCTCGGCCCATTTTCAGGAGGAGGAAAAAGCTTATCTGCTTCCATGATTTATACCCAAAAAAGACCAATCAAATCTAGCTTTAGAAGGAAAATCCAAGTTTGCTTTGAACTGTATATTTCAATGTATTTTATGCTTAAATAAATAATTATTAGTGTCATTCACGTTGTTTAAATTCTAACTAAATTTCGATAAGCACATACATTAAATTGAGAGCAAAGTTTATAAATTTTAATTAATAATTTATAAAATTGTTTCTCTCTTTTTTTAACACTTCTACAAGAAAATACATGAAAAAAGAGCAAATCATGTGCTTGATAAATACCTAGAGATATACCATAATTTAGGTATGTAAGTTTAATGAAATTGAGTTGAATAAATTTAATAAAATAAAATTGTCATAATAAAATTGAGAATTTTGAAAACTGTCCCTGTGAATTTTAATTCAAAGCTATTAGTATATATAATAAAAATAAATTTTTAATTATAATATAAATACCTAGAAACACAGAATATTGAACAGAAGTACGGTTAAATAATGTCGAAGATCAGCTTCATATAATTAGAGGCTGATCTAGAGTCCAGCAATTAAGTTATAGACTAGGAATGGGACCTAGTTACTTTTCCTGTTCTTAGTACGTACTGAGTACAGTTAATTTTAAAGTAATAAGCATTTTACTGATTACATTTTGTACTTGTTACAATTTCTTTATTACTGCCATCTATCGGATTAAAGTAAAATGACAAGGTTTTTAAAATTTTATAAATAAATTGAATAAAAATTAAAGTAATAATTAATTAAAATTAAATAAGTTGATCAATAATATTTTATATTACTCCATAAAATTAATAAATATAATCAATATTAATTAAAATTATTATCATTTTAAATAAGCATTCACTTGAATATTTATAAAAAAATCTATAAAAAATAATTATTATTTATGCAACATTTCATTAATTGCAAGTTTTTGTTTATTCTGTAATGCTTTTATTTCTAGTATTAGGCAAAGAAATATGAGTAATCTATCCAGTGTCTGCTGACAATGGCGCGGGGGACTGCACTCCTGCCCCCACCACGGTTAGGGCCGTGACACAATCTCTGGAATCGGATTTGGGCATTGAATACAACACTATTAGCAGCAAAATTAGGCTCACTACAGACGTCATACACAAAATTAGCAACTCACCTATGTCTGCAAATGACATTGAATAAATACTCATTCATAGTCTTGAGCTCACTCAGCTGACGGAAAAACTCACCAAATTTCAACACAGGAAAGACAACACACATGGAACTGTTAAACCAACACCTAGAATAGTAAATTGCCCTCCGGCTGTTACAATTCCTACAGAAAACAGATTCGAAACGCTTATGCAGGTTGAAGAGGATGATTCAAATAATAATAATGAAAACTTCCCTTTACCTCAAATCACCCATAAACCACCCAGGATTAACTTAAATAAAAGAAAAAATGATGAATCTATTAATACAACCAATAAAAAAACGAATGATGCCTCAAATTCACAAGCAGAAAACCATCAAAATGATGAAATTCAATTTCAACCGGCAAAAAAGAATAACAGAGTTCCTCCCATTGTTATAAAAGACAAGAACATCAATTGGAAAATCTTACAAGATTTATTCAAAGCTAATAATATCTCCAGATATTTTGCCGAGATGACTGGATCTGAATTCCTTACACCAAAAATTGAGTCGTGGGATACTCATCGTAAAATCACTAAACCTCTGGATGAAAATAATACTTCTTATCATACTTTTCTACTCCCAGAAGAAAAAAATTTAAAAATTGTAATTAGAAATCTACCACCCATTTATACTCCTGAAGAAATCACAAACGAAATAATTTTTGGAGGCTTCATAGTTCTTAACACTACTCAAATGAACAAGAAAGTTGACGGCAATAAAATAAACGTACCATTATATTTAGTGACATTACCCAAAAGCGACAAATTTAAAGAAATATTTAATATAACTCATCTATTTAATAAAGTTATTAAAGTTGAAAACTATAGAGGCCGTAAAGGTACCACGTAATGTTTCAGATGTCAGGGTTTTCACTATGCGCAAACTTCCTGTCATCATAAATTCAGATGCGTCAAATGCGCAGGTGACCATCATCATTCTCAATGCGCAAAATCTACAACTACTTCTGCAAAACGCACAAATTGTGGTGATAATCATCCTGCTAGCTACAGAGGATGTAGCAAATTTCCAAAAAATAAATGTAAAAACACAATTGAACAAATAAAAAGCAAAATAGTGCCAAACACTAATCCTAATTTACCATACGGTAATGCTCTAGTAAATAACAATGAAACCATAAATAAAACAAAAAAAATATTATAAATGAAGCCAACGAATTGATAGCTGAACTTGAAACTCTGATTTATTATGTCAAAGGATCAGGAATATTCGAACTCACTGCTCAAGTTAAACAACTAAGTGTGGCCTATCCAAGAAATAGGAAACTTTACAAATTAACGATGAATAATTTAAATCGTAACTTTTCATCAATACAAATCACTACTTGGAATGCAATTGGATCGCTAATAAAATCTCAGAATTTGCAGAATTTATCGATAAACATAATGTAGACATCATTCTTCTCACTGAAACACATTTGACTCCTCAAAATAACTTGAGGAGTCAAATGTGTTTCCCAACACATTTGAATGTGTTCCCAACTACAAAATTTACAGAACGGACAGACTCCACCACAAAGGAGTAGGAACTGCAGTAATAATAAAACTCCACCCACTTTAGTTCTACTACAGGAAATGGATTCGAGGAAGCATTTAAAATTATTAATCTTCCAAACTTAAATCTAAAACTCATAAATCTTTACAACAGGCCACAAAGTGTACCTTCAGCAAATGATATCCTCGCTATTATTAACAATAAATTTCCTACTATTGTTGGAGGCGACCTAAACTGTAAAAATGAACTTTGGGGATGCAGATCTACTAAAGAAAATGGAAAAATTCTCAGAACCATCATACAAAATAATAATCTTAAAATTATTGCTCAAATAGAAGCCACCCATTACAGCCCACCTCTAACTCACGGAGATAATTTAGACATTTTCATAACTAATAGCAACATTCCTATCTCTGCTAACACTATAATTGAACTTTCATCTGATCACTTACCTGTCATTGGCTGCATTGCACTGAATAAAAATTATAACATTAATAAACTTATATCCCGCCCAAACAGTCAACTTTTCAATAACATCTTACACGATAACTCCAATAGAGAACAAGTTAATCCACAAGATACCTTACAAATCAGTGAAACCTGCATCATAAATAAACAATCTTTAGAAAACTACATTACTGATAATATTAACTAATTCAATCAAGATATTATTGAAGCGAAGAATATAGCAACAACCAATATTAAATATGAAGATAACTACCTAAAACTTCTTACAAATATCAGAGTTTTTTGTTTGTTTTGTTTGTCGCTCAACGGTCATTTTTTGCACACGAGGGCTAATTAGACCGGGACTTACGGCTTAAAGTGGATTCCGAACCACTACAAACATCCATGCCCAAGGTGGGATTCGAACCCACGAACTGTTACAAATATCAGAGATCTCATGAAAGAAAGAAATCGCACTAGAAAGAAGTACCAAAAAACTTGGAATCCATATTATAAAACCTTAAATAATAAATTAAATAAATTAATCAAAAAATCATGCGCTGAACACAGGTAAGAAAGCTGGAATTACAAGAACACTAACCTAAGTACTGAAAATAATTCTGTATGGATACTTGCGAAACAACTTAAAAATAAAAATCAAATAAACTCTCAAATTGTTGGACCTAATGGACATGTGTATTTACCACTGAAATGCTGGATATTTTTGCAAATTATCTGTATAATCAATTCTAACCAAATCAAAATATTAATACTAACTTCACAAATGCTATTGAACAAACGGTAACTCATTTTATAAGCAATACTCCCTTATACACCAGTATCGAACCTACGAACCTCTGTGAAATAACTCAAGTTATCAAGAATATCAAAGTAAAAAAAGCGCAAGGTGCTGATAACATCACCAACAATATGATTAAACAACTTCCATTGGATTATATCAAGAAATTAGGCAAGATTTACAACAACTGCCTATAATTTTCTATCTTCCCCTAACTGTGGAAAACTTCAACAATAATACTCTTCCCCAAACCTGGTAAAGACCCCAGAAAACCTGAGAATTTTCGACCAATCAGCTTACTTCCTACATTAGGAAAAATTTATGAAAAAATAATTCTAAATTGAATGAAAGATTACATTAAACTTCTTCCTACTCAACAGTATGGCCTTAGAAAAAATCTCTCCAATGTCAAACAACTTGTTAGGATAACCGAAATAATTGGTAATAACATGCATAAAAAAATTTATACAGCCATGACTATGTCAGATGTTTCTACAGCATTCGATAGAGTTTGAAGGACTCTATCGAATGCTGACTCATTTTGATGAAGGACTCATTTTCAAATTTATCAAACTTAATGTATACTCAGATATCATTCACCTAATATATAACTCTATCAAAAATCGCTACTTCCAAGTCAAGTAAAATGACTTCACCTCACTGACTCTTAATATCAATGCAGGCGTTCCCCAAGGCAGTATTCTTGGACCTATTTTATATCTATTTCATACATATGACTTTCCAATCTCTACTAATAATACAATAAATATTGCATTCTATGCAGATGACACTGCTATTCTTGCCGAATCAGCAAATCCTAATCATGCTCTCATGAAACTATAAAATGAACTTATCGAAATTGAATAATGGTATCAAGACTGGCGAGTAATCATTAATGCTGATAAATCACAAACAATAATATTCTTAAGAAAGACGAGAGTTAAAATGAAGCATAAAATTGCAAATAAATTAATTTTGTTCGATAAAACAATTTCTCAAGTTAAAGAAGCAAAGTACCTTGGCCTCACTCTCACATCTAAATTCACTTGGACCAAAATCATTAATAATGTCGCTAAAAAAGCATATGCTGGTTTTGGTTGGTTAAAAAAGCTTATTGGCAAGAAATCCAAACTTAACACAAAATTGAAAAAGACTTTATACATTTCTATGCTTCGCACCATTGTTACTTATGCTTCCCCTGTTTGGAATAATATTGACAAAAAAGAAAGAAGTAAACTTCGAAATTTTCAATATAAAATTTTAAGTTTTATAGCAGAAGTGAGAAATAAAATGTGAGAAATGTGACTAATGTGACTAGTATGTAAGAAATAAAAATTTTTAAAAAGACCTAAAAATTGAAGACATTTTAGTGCATATTCATAAATTAAATAATAATTTTTATGAAAAAGAGCAAGACATTGCAATACTGCAAATTTGAAAGTATTTTTACTTAGACACTTGAAAGTATTTTTACTTGAAAGTATTTTTACTTAGAATACCTCCTGAAATTCTTTTTAGCTCCGCCCACTTGGACAGCTTCACGCTGATTGGATATTAGGATTTATTTTATTCCTTCCTCCGCTGTACATTTCATCTCTACTCCGAAATTACTTGTCAATTTTCTCTGATTTGGAAATGTTATAGATGAAAGAGTGAACACTCTGGTGAAGACGATGAAGACACTCAGGAACCACCACAGATACAAGAAGGGAACAAACCTATTCGCTTATTTGAGACGAATAGGTTTTTTAAATTTTATATAATTTATAAACATACATTATTTAAAATTTAAAAAAAATAAAATCTTATATGTATTTGATTTATTTTATATTCTATAGTTGTATATAGGTTTTAAAATAATATATACCCTAATATTAGTATTTTAAAATTTTAATGTTGCTTGGGTTTTCAAAATATATATATATACAAAAAAAGAAATACATTCTTCCAAAACTTTATTCTTGGCGTAGCATTTGTAATTTCGGACCTTCCGCCATAAAACCTTACCAACCATTTTTTTTTTTTTTTTTTTTTTGAATTCAAAACTACCAGTTTACATAATAAATAAAATCTTAAAAATAAAACAAACAATCACATATGGCGTCGTACATTATGTTTTATTATCTAAAGCCAAGGGTCAGCTTCTCATAACTAGAAGTTGACTTACTCCAGCTATCATTTTATAGAAATTTCGGTTTTGGACGTGGTTGAAGTAAGACTTGTTCTTCTAACTGTGCTCGCTCCGTAAACCAGTGTTGCAACTAGGGGAAATTGTCGATTCTGCCGGCGACATATATAAAAAAAAAGATACACATTCTGCAAAAACTTTATTCTTGGCAAAGCATGTACAATTTTGGACATTCCGTTATAAAATCTTAGCTACCGTTTTCTTTTTTATACATATATATTAAAATGAGAAACTACCAGTTTACATAATAAATAAAATCTTGAAAATAAAACAAACAATGGTGTTGTAATGAATGTGTTTGCGTGATCTGTTGACAAGGTTCAGCTTCACAATCTAGAAATTCCAATATATAATATGTGAGAATATTCTTAATTTAAAATTCTAAAGCATTTGATAAATCATTTTTTTCTATATACCTGCCTCCAAGAAGTCGACATGTATAGCCCTTGGGTATTTATTATGATGCTGTATCTATCAATCTTGCTTCAAAGTAATATATTGTTTCAAAGTAATATTATATAAAAAACGGTTGGTAAACTTAAGTAAGAATGTACTTAAAAGCAAAGTACATTCTTACTTAAGTTTAAATATTGAGGAAATAATCCCCTATATTAAAAGTTTTCTCAGTCGTGATTAATAGACACCCTTTACCCACTACTAATCTTTATTTCTGATTTTCAAAAAGGAACGCAAATTTAACTTTGAGATGATTTTTGGATGTAAATGTTTATAGAAATAATGTTTTCACGCGATTTTATTCCCTATGTATAAAACGCAGCATATCTTGCATCAATTCAATTATGAATTTTATAAAGTTCTTCATTTTTAACTCAATTTTAAATTTATGTTTAATCAACAACCAAGTTTTTACAGGATATTTCGAAATTCCAAATGCACGTGCATTTCTTTTTAAATACCACAAACTCAACTATGAACTCCACTCTTTTTCCTCTTTTGAGGTTGATTGTTTATTTAACTTTCAATTATATTGATTTACATAAAATTCAAAAATCCAATTCATGCATTGATTTTATGAGGTTATAAAATCCAACTACTGAGAGAGAGATAATTCACTTATTAAGAGAATCAAAAATATTCATTAACAGTTCTTTTCTAAAGAGCCTTGATTTTATTTCTATTTTCCACTTCATGTGTGAATTGGGGGAAAGGCATTGGTAGACAACACTGCAAAATTAGCTTCAGTATTCCTAATTCAAGCAATTTTTTTATGCTGTCTTGAAATCTGCTGTCAATCATTCGCAGTGTTGTCTTTGG
Organism: Latrodectus hesperus; assembly: GCA_037975125.1. Classification (NCBI taxonomy): domain Eukaryota; kingdom Metazoa; phylum Arthropoda; class Arachnida; order Araneae; family Theridiidae; genus Latrodectus; species Latrodectus hesperus. The sequence goes on from CM075853.1 coordinate 6,379,513, forward strand.
CTTAAAAAGTGGTATCAAGGGATTAGTAATAAGCTTCATATCATTAAATCAAATTTGTCACCCAGGAGGTTAAATTTTAAGACGTTGTAAAATTTTATTGACAAGACTTCTCTCTCTCTCTCGAATGGAACATACACGTGTGCCCCTGACTCAAAACTATTTGCTCTCTTAATAGCAACCCCTTCCCAGAATGTAACTATTGTGGTGAGAAACTGAATGTGAAATCCATTTTGGTTGTCTGTACTGATCTTAATGGGTATCGGATAAAATGGTTTGATTCAAGTAACATTAAATTGGAATTTTCAAAAAACGAAACTCTACACTCAAGTCTCTTCATATATTTAAAAGGTATTGCAATTTTTAATATTTAGTTACCTCCTTATTATAGTTTTCATAACTTTGTTTAAAATCTTTTTTTCTAACTCACCTCAATGTATTCACAATTAGTTGTAATTCAGTCATTTATTAAATTACTTAATTTTATCAACAATTAAATGTTTTCGATGCAGCTTATACCATCTGAGGACATTGCTGCTGTTGAAACAAAGGCTTGTGAATGCTGTTATTGCAATGCATGGGTGATTTTAAATTGCGTAATATAAATACAAGTTATTTTATCACACATCAAAGAATATTCTTATTTTAAGTGTGAACTAGAGGATTGGTCCGTATTTTTCCACATAAGCAAAAGATTCGTGTGAGGATAAAAAGATTCACTTGACGGCTTTATTTTTTGAAGGATAGCAAGAATATTAAATTCTAATAAGATTCTGATACCCATTATTAATGATACACGTACAGAGCAATCTCCATTTGGGATGAATCCTATGAAAGTGCCGTTATAATGTTCGTAAAATATAGTCAAATGTTATGCGTGGAAATGCGTTTCCATTTCATAGAACTTTCTTCTCTGCGAAGATTTCATGCTGTGTTATAAGCGAACGTATTTTTTTATTGTAGAATATCTTTCTCTTTTTATGTTTGTTTCGTCATCATCAAACGAATAATCCCAATAATCGTAAATGTTCCGTGGGTTTCAACATTTTTTTGTGAAATATCAAAATTTCTTTTAAAATTTATATATTGATTTCCTTCTGTGCCGTTAATCTCAATGCAACTCCAGACAGTAATTTATCAATTAGATAATTAGTATTTTATTTATATCGATATGATGTTGTTCAGTTGAATTACACATATATCTTGGGAGGAAGTAATGTGTTTAAAGTGGTAAATAAATTTGAGAAAATATTTTTCCTGCCTCTGAATTCATACAGGTAATATGAGAAATCATTGTGTCATCTAATTTTAGCAGCTGAATATTCAGTCTTAATGATTATTTAAATGTGATTTGAGTTTGAAACTCTCCTTAATATAAATATAATATTCCAGCGAATCCTTCTATATTTTGAATACCCGGAAAAAGGAAAACTAAAGCTGTAAGCATTTCAATACTGATGAATATTTTATCGAGTATAAATGTGTGTACTTTACTGTTATCCTTTACCTAAATTTGGAAGCTCGAGTAAATGATTATTTTTTCCTTCAATAAAAAATGCAAACAAATAAAAGAAACTTATCCTTATCTTGTTTAGCTTATATTAACAGTTTTTGTCTCGTTTTAAATCGAAAGTAATTTAGATACTCGCATCGTTGCAGTTACGAATTTCTTCTAATGCATACTTGAATATCATAAATGATAGATCTGAAAGCACATTCATTTATTATATGAAACAAAAATAATGCAATGTTTTATTTCAACTTTCAATCAAAATAAAGTAAAATATTATTATAAGTAACAGAAGTTAAAAAGGCATTTTGGTTTTCTGATTGATCTGGTGAATTTCTTAGTTGGTCATCTAACCATTACTCGTTGTTTATTAAAATTCTTATTTTATTTTTTTAATTAATTTTACAGTATTAATTTTTCTTACAGATTTCAATGACAGAATATTTTTAATCGATGGTCACTTTTAAGCTTCTTTCGGAGAAAATTTCACTTGGAACTTATTTAAGTTTTTTAAACATTAAATCACAAATGCTGAAAAAGAATGATATCGACTATTGAAAAATATAAAAAGAAATCTAATTTGTCGATTTCAGCTGAAAATCAAAGAGTTTATGTGAGTCAGTTGATTTGAGACTCTAAATATATTTCTCATGTGCTTATTGATTTTTTTTTTAATTTCACAAATGATTTTTCTGAGCTAATTGCAAATATTTTATACAAGCTTTCCAAAACACATTTTTATATATGGATAGATGAAAATGTAGATATTTTTCTTATTTGAAATCAAATCATTTATTAATTTTTCCATAATAAAAATGAAATCGATAATTTCAGTAATCAATCATATATCTAGAATTACTAAATCAATTAAAATCTCAATAAAGCTTACAATAATTATAAATTTATGTCAGATATTATCCTATATTATTGTAGTATCCTCTGAAAGCATACTTATTCTAAATTTTCCTTTGCTTTTGCTTCAAGATGAAAATATCTTCAATCTGCGGTAAAAATTATAATGACATTTCTATTACAAATTATGAAATATGATGTTCTGTTGGTATGGTACCAGTTACAAATAAATTTTGGGATTATTTTAAGTATATTCAACATCTTTCCTTATGATTTATGCAGTATTGTAAATTACTAAACAATCCCTACACAATTGAAATTTTTGTTAACAAACTAACTTTCATTCTCTTGTGATTAGTATAGATTTTATGCCTATATTTTATTGATAGTTAGGAAGGTTTATCTGCTATATTTTTTTATTCCTTCTTCTGTTCTTTATTATGCGTATATTCAAGATAATGATAACAGATGCCTTTAAATGGAAGAAACAAATGTGCTGTCGTCTCAGTTTTTTTTTTTAAATTTAATTTACAGTTTTCAAAAATTATATTCATTAGATAATCAAGTTACCTTATTTATTTCAGTTACATTAATTGAGAGTATTTTCTCGTTAAATATATTTTGATTGTTATTCGAGTTATTTATGTGTGTGATCATTATATAATATAAATTAAAAAATTAAACTTAATACACATTTATTCATGAAACTTATCTACAACTTTCTTAGTTAAGTGTTTTTATTGAAAATGTTGGAACATTTATAATTTTAGTATAGTGCTAACCTTTATGTTTATATTTTCCTTCAACGTTTCATTGGATGAGATTTCAGGCTGCCACAATGTCTTCTTACAGCTGTTATAAAAATGTATCAAAGGAGAGTAGCGGAACAGAATTCGAAAGTAGCGCAACAGAAGATTACTTTCACGATTGATGCTTTGAACCTTTGTAAAGTTTATGCGACGAATTAAATCAGTCCTTCGATTGGAACTATGTTAAAAACTTATTATTAGGGTTACAGCATATTTGTTCTTTCTTAGATCAAGAAACTACCATAATTGTTGAAAACTTTTGCAGTAAACCATGTGGCCACAATTCAAGAGCTTTCTTATCTTGAGAAGTGGAGACATATTTCATCACAAGATAATGTAGCTGATTATATAAGTAGAGGTGTCAATCCGTCGAAACTGTTTAATAATCACTTGTAGTGGGAAGGCCCAACTTTTCGAAGATTTAGTAAATATCTACAAAAAGAAATCTCTGATAATGTGGTTAGAGACGAAATAGAAATTGAACTCAAGAATGCGGGCTCTCGACTGCTGTTGTATTAAATCTTGGAAAACATCACAATATACACTCAGATGGTCTAGAGAAACATTTAGCCTTTACTACTTAAACAATATGCACCCAAGAAATAAATAGAAATTCGATAAAGATGCGGTCAAAAAGGGATATCGGTGTCTTGAAGTATAAAAAATTTACCTCCTTGTAAGTAAGTATTTGGAAAAAATAACTGAAATTATACCCGGAAAAGATAGTAGGATGATACTAGTAGTTCTCAAGACTTCATTTGGTGTATTTAAACGTGCAATTACGAAAAATTGATTTAAATGTGAAAATTTGTGATTGCAACTAATTTGTGAAATTTAATTGTATTAAATAGTTAATTTATGTAAGTAGTTGAAATTTGCTTATTCTGATAACAATAACTTGTCATGGTGGTTTGATTGTTCCTTCCTACAACTGTGAATGCCTCCCTAGTGGGCCGAGCTGGCAGCCGAATGGTTAGCGCCCTTGCCTTCGGTTCAACAGTTCGTGGGTTCGAATCCCACCTTGGGCATGGATGTTTGTAGTGGTTCGGAATCCACTTTAAGCCATAAGTCCCGGTCTAATTAGCCCTCGTGTGCAAAAAATGACCGTTGAGCGACAAACAAACCAAACCAAGCCTCCCTAGTGGCAAAATAAAATGTAAATTGAGTGTTGTATCTGATTTGTACGGGAGAGGTTGAAGGTTAAAATCGGCAACCTTCAACTTTTATACCTTATTTAATAAATTGATAAAAATAATTGATGATTGTAATTTGTGATACCATGTGTAACTTTTTTGATTGGGTTACTTTCAACAATAGGTCTAGGTTTAGAATTTAGGGAATTTGTCACAACCCCTATAACTAACAGGATGGTTTTCTAAACAATTGTAGCAAACTGGTTGCTCGTCCAATTAATTCTAAAGATAATCTCTTGTGTTGCGAGTTTTAAGCTTATTTTGCACAGCGAGCTGACATGAAGCAAACCTCGCCAGAATATTGGAAACGCTGGAAGTTAAAACATTGCATTATTGATTTGCATAATAGGAGATATGGCATAGAATTTCCATTTTATATATCCTATTCACAGCTTCTGTACAACTGAATTGGGAAGAGTCATCATTCGGAAGAGCTTATCATTACCCTCACTTGTGGTGGATGAGAAGACTGTGACTGACCGACTAGTAGGTCTACAAAGACTGGCCTGTCTCTTTATCACAGGAGCAATGTCCACCGCGCCAACCAGAGCATTGGGAGTTATGTTGAATCTGACTTCTTTAGATATCTTCATCTGCAGCACTGCCAGAAGGACTGCAAACAGAATGAAGTTACAAAACCAATGGTTCCACCAGCCTGTTGCAGAACGCCACAGGGGTATTACCGGGAAAATTCAAGATCCTACATTCCTGATGCCCTTGGACATCATGGAAAAGTCATACATGTTTGAAATGACATTTGAAATAGTATTTTCAACTAGAGACGAATGGGACAACAACATGTTCGAAACTGAAACAGGAGATCTAATCTGGTACACAGATGGATCTCTGAAAAACAGCCTCTACGGACTGGGAGTATGTGGTGTGTCACCAAGACCCTTCCTATCTGTAAGCCTTAGGTTATACGCACGGTCTTTTAGGCAGAAGAGTTTGCTATTATCCACTGTTTGCGATTAAATATGAGGAAGGGTTACCCCGGTAAGAGGATTCTCATTTTTAGTGACACTCAAGCCGCTTTAAATTGCTTAATTCTTTCGAAATCAAATCTAAAATGATTTTGGAATGCAGAAGCCATCTCACAGAACTGGCAACTAGAAACAAGGTGATCCTTTTATGGGTGTCAAGGCGCAAAGGTATCGAAGATACTGAAAGGGCTGATGAACTTGCTAAACAAGGATCGTCTTTTGTTCCCATCGGTGCAGAACCTTCTTGTGGGTTTATTAAATTAAGATCGCAAAAACCAATGTTCTTAGATTAGAAAAACAGAAGGTGTATGAAGCTGGGCTCAACACTTCTGTTTAAAACCACGCAAATAGTATGATCTGTGGATCATTAGCGATTATCGCCTCTGAAATTCTAAGATGCTGTAGGCAGAAGATACGTTTAATCGTAGGCTTCATAACTGGGCACTACTTTTTCAGAAAATACCTCCATAAAATGCAACTGTTTCAGCGAGACTCTATCTGCAGGAAATGTCATACGCAAGAGGAAATGGCCAAGCATATCGATTTCGAATGCGAGACGCTTGCCCTCCCTAGTTAACTTCTTTAGGAATCATCCATACTAGAGAGTTACACCTAGACTCCGTGAAGTGTTATCGGACTTTACTAACAAAGTGGGTGATCCGAGCAACTGGTAACTAGGAAACATTGGGTTCGGAGTTAACAGTACAAAATGCTGATAAAAGCAGAGGTTCCCAATTAAAAACATTAAGAATATAATATACAAACCCAACTCTAAGAAGAAGAATAACATCCCAAATTTCAATTAAAAAACAATTTTGAGGAATAAAAATATTTTTTTATTTATTTTGTCTATTTTTTAATTAAAATTCTACATAAAATAAAAATCGCCGTCAGAAAATATCAAGCATTTGTCATTCGATTGAAGAGTATAGGGAATTAATTTGAAAAGAATAAGTTATTTAGTTTCTACAAATGGAAATTGAAAAAAAAAGGGAAAAAAAAAACCTCAATGAAGACTTTATAAAATTCCTCAGTTATTATGAACTGTAACAAACTTCAGAGTCAGTTAGCATTTTATATAAAAAAATGTTATAAGTTTTAAGAAAGTAAGTTAAAAAAACGTGTAAAAATATTCTTAATTTTTTTTAACTTTTTTTCATGTGTAGTATATGAAACACATTTGCTGAAGGTACACGACAGCTAAATTCGATAAAAACTCTATTGTTTCAATTCAATTGATGGGGTTCATTGCTTTTAAAAATGCAAATGTTATTCATAAGTTTGTTAAGAGGTGTGGGACAAAGAGGAGATATAATATAGATGTTGATTATTATTATTGTTATCAAAATAAGGACTTACCAGTAGACAAATATAGAAGGTACCCTGCTATAATGACAGTAATTCATGGCAAAGATATTAGTGTTGAATTAATAGATACCCAAACATCTGTCTAACAGTGAATCTACTGATATTTCTGAGAAAATTGATGTAGAATTAGATGGTGGGTGTTCAAATTTCACTAACATAGATTCAATCAATGTATACATAATTCCAAATCCAATAAAAATTAAGTGTGGTATTTGTAAAGTTGAGATTTAGTTTAAAAAATGCTAAGAAGAGCATCTCAGTGACACATGATATAATAATTAAAAAAGAAAATTTATTTATTATTCTTTTTTATAATATATAATTAGATATTTGAAACTAAATTAAAATTTTTGAAGTGGAAAATTGTTTTAGCAAGAAGGTACTTCTGATTATGTTAAACATAGTGATACCAATATTGTTAAGGGTAAAATGTATGAATATTTTTACTGTCATCGATCTGGTTATTTTCATGGACTTAGGAATAACAAAAACACAGTAATAAAATATTTGATACATATAAAATTAATGAAACATGCCCTTTAATGATAGCAGTTATGTCTTCAGAAAACAATGCATTTAAGGTCTAGTTCACCATCAACTTCATTCAGCTGCATGAGTAACCAAGGTGGTAGCTTGGTGACCATATACATTTACTTAAATTTCATTTTATAATTTTATTTTTAATCACTGCAAATTTTAAATTTATGATTAAAACTTGGAAATTTTTATTAAAAAATTTTTCAACCAAATATTTATTGAAGCTATAAATTAACGCGTCTTTTCTCTCTCAAATGTTGAAAAAATGATTATAGCTAGTATTATTTGGCAGCACATTTTTATCAAATATAATTATGTATCGGGATATAATATGTTAGTACAGTTAATTCATTTTTAATTCTCTCAGAAGTTACTGAAATTAAATAAACATTTTTTTAGCAATATTTTAAAGATTTAACTATTACGTTTCCTCGCAGATCAATGAAAAATTCTTTCACGTAGTCCAGTTTCTCAGTGTGATTGGAAGTATTGTTTTTACGCGTATATCAATCCTCTCACCTGAGGGAGTTGATGCAGAAAGGTTTTTGTAACAGAAAAGGTGTCTATTCAAATTGTGTGGAAACATTGCATCTGCAGTCTTATTAGCTATACAAAATGTTGTGTTAAAGTGGCTTGTAAGTACCCATAACAATACTGTTCTAAAGTATGGTATGATTTCTGGAGTAATGCAATGCACTATGTATGACAGGTACCATCCCTTGAGTGACAGTAGCTATCCCTGTAAGCCATATTTACTTACTTCTGTAAATTAGCCCACAATGCAAGAATTAAGATGAGCTTTTAATTCCCATGTTGTCAAGAAATAAATTCAACAAATTTTTTAGGAGTCTTAATAAATGTATCCATAATGTGTCTATAGTAACATAATGAATAAATTTTGATTTAAATGCTATGTATCAATAATTGTGTGTAATATTTTTCAATCACATCAATAAATGATATTTTCAAAAATTATTATAAAAAACTAGGCCTGACTATGAAACAGTTAAAACAAATTAACTACTTTCATTAAGTAGCATTATTATTGTCTAATTGATGATAAGTTTGCAGTATAAAAGAATCAACATTAATCATTAATTGAATTAAAAACAAATTTTAATACCGTTTCATAATCATGCAGTTAATTTGAATATTTTCAACTCTTCTATAAAGGTAAATTCTTTTTTAACAGAATTATATATTGATTTGTAAATTTTAGATGAATGTTAATATATTAGTTTTAGGTTCCGGTTACAGAATAGTGCAATGAAATTCTTTTTATTGTAACTTCTTTAATATACTAAATACAATTTATATACTTAAAAACTATGGAAAAAAATTATTTGCAAACATGAGTATATTGCAGTAGTAGTCAATATTTATAAAATTTTCCTTGTCAAGTTGATGACAATGATATTGGAATTTAGACAACAATTCTTAATTTGTGTTGATAAAAGTTTACATCTGGTACTCCTTGATATTTTGATACCAAGATGTGACTAGCAATATGGCCGCTACAAAAAAGCTAAACTATAAGATAAAATAAATTTCATCGTCAAGTCAAGGATTACCTCATCCTACACTGAACCTGTGTAAATTGGTTTGTTCTAAATGTTAACAAACATGAAAAATGGGTACTTACATATAATCCTGTAGACTTTTTCCCTCATAAAAGTATGTCAAAGAATTTTGCAAATTTTATTATATTTATCAAAATGTGAAGGAAATGCTGAACGGCTTATTTTCATTTTAGCAAATTGATGAAAACTTCATTTACAATTTATATGGGTGCTAAATTGCATCATTAAACGACGTATTTTTTCACAGGTATGGTCAACAGGATGATACATAAATATTGAAAAATGTAGCGATGTTTTTAAATGAGCAGTTGTAACAAAATTAATCAAATAAAATTACTAACCATATTTTTTGATTTTAACACAATTCAATGTGTAATAATGTATAATGGAATGAATTATTACAAAATAATTTTCATACACTAACCACAAATTTAAACTGCAAAATATAATTATAAATCTAAATCTTACACTGAATTATAATACTTCATTGTTTCAATTATTCACACTAAATTGTAATTTTTTTCCTTTGATGATGCATTTGTTGTGAAGTACTCGTGAGTGCCAGTTTTAATATCGAGCCAGTATTTTTTTCTATTCACACACACACACGCACATATATACTTTTTATTGTTATGTTGAGATGTTGATGAAGCTTTGCTTAAAAAATTCTGAAGTTTACAATTTCCTGTTATGTGTCATAATAAATTATTTTTATTTTATTTTCATGAGAAGTGATTTAAAGAATTTTGTCTATGCATAAACAAACTATCTTTTGTTAATTAATTGGCCTTTTATTTAAAAAAAGCTAGTGATTTAATTATAAATTGTTTGTGTTTTACAATATTTTTAGTATTATAGATAAAATTATATTGATTACTTAAATGTAATTTTCTTCATTTGAAGGGGTTGCCAAAATATTTACTTTTGAACATATAACATCGTAAAAATTTACAAAGATATTTTAAAAATGCTTTCACACCATACATTTTCTAAGAAAATTTATTTCAATAATTCCAAGTTTTCTTTGTCAAAGTGCTATGAATTTAGGAATATGTAATGTATTTCATTTTTGTAGATACAGTATACACATATTTAATATTTACTATCTAATATGCTATTGTATTTATCTCTATAACTATTGCATAATTTTAACTACACCAAACTATATTTAACCTATTTAAAAATTATATTTTTTATTTTCGTGTGTTTAGCTCCTGAGAGATATAATTTTAAATTGTGAATTGAACATCAACATATGTTTTTCTATTTTGTGTATATTGAAGTTACTCTTGCTATTTTTATATCATACTAAACAAATAATAAAATTATTCCTTTTCTATATTTATTAATATTAACAGAGATAAATACATACTGCAATAGTGAATATTTTAAGAGTTTCATTTGATATATCAGAAGTAACTTGTCATTTAACTAAATGTCTTATTTTGCTTGAGTTGCTGTTACACATTTTTAAAGTGATTCTGTGAAGTAAGATATTTGGTTTTGTTATTCATAAAAATGGAGCAAAAAAAATTAAAATATGTGTTATAAAATTTAATTTTGCCTATTACTTTTTAGCAATATTGTTATTTTATTATAAAAGTTGTGAGTTATGTGCAGTAAACAGTGTGAGAAAAAATGTATTTCAATATTACATTGTAAAGTTAAACAAAATATTTTTCATGTACTAAAATAAAATAACAATGAAGACAAAGTTTAATAAAATAACAATAATGACAAAGGTTTTATTCAACTTTAAGAAAAGCGACTAAACCATTTAAGAAAAGTAAAAATTCATCTTGAGAAAAATATAGATTAGTTTTAATCTTTTAGCAAATCTCCAAGGTTAATATACAAAACAAAAATCATGTTTAGATCATCAAAATTTTAAAAAAAAGCATGTATCCATTAATTATGTGTCTAAAGAAATATAATGTGTTTTTTTAGATCTAGAATTACTGAGTACACATGCAATAAAGAAACATGCATCCAGCAATAGTATGTGTGAACAAAAAATAAATAAATAAAAATACAAAAATTCTCTGTTTTTAATCTCAAATTTATTGTTTCTGTAAAATCGAGGGATCGCTCATTTTCTAAATAATGCTAACCAGCTAATTTGATTGAGAATTAATAAAAATAAATGCTTGGATAACATAAAATAGAAGAATATGGCTTAATACATTTTTAGAGCTCTATTCTACAACATGAAATCAAGTAGATCAAGAAAATTTTGTTTACAAATATTGTTCTGATGTCGGTTCCAGTTAAAAGTGTACAAGGATACTCGTTTAATATCTGATTAAAATGTTAATTGCATGCATTTAAAAATGCATGATTTATCGCAATCTTGCATTAATTAAATAATTTTTAAGTAATGCTGCTCAGAAACTTTATATAAATGCATTTTAACAGTAACCATTTTATTTCTCAATTTTTAAGTTATAGTTGAAAAAAGAACCAGCTTGACTAGAACTGTTTACAGATGCAAATAAACAAATAGTTTGATTATGCCAGAATTGTGTATTTAAAATTTGCTGCATTATCTTAATAAATATTTTTGATTAAAACATTCTTTTATTTTCGTAAAATTATTTATAACACTTAAAAATACAAATTTAACAATGCTGATAACATATTTTATAATTGCATATTCAACTTGGATGGTGATTAATGGTGAATAAATATTATTTGTACTCAATCATCATAATATATATATTTCATTTCTAATCAACCAAAAGAATAAAACATTAAAACTATATTGTATATAATAATACTTTATTAAGATTTATAAGAAGGTATTTCTTATAAATCTTAATAAATTTTTAAAAATATATATTCATGTTCTTTATTTATTAGGTTTAAATTTAATATTTATGATATGTAAAGTTTATAAAAAACTAATTTTTTACGTCAAAATTACAATATATTCGCGTAACATTTCATCATCATCAAAAAATTCAAAATTTGATATGCTGGATTATACAGCACCTGTGTCAATTAGTTTTTTATCAATTTGTCCCAAGAAGTTGACAACTCTATTTTTCCTTCACATATTGAAGCAAATGATTGCAATTTGCTCATTTTCTTGGCAAACGCAGTTGGATATAAGTATACATAAGATTAAAGATAAATATATTTTGTATTTAAGAATCATGTTGAATAACTAACAGAAGCAGAACTGCTCCACCTGAAGAACTTGGATTCATCAATCCTGACATTCTATATCAAGTGTATGCAAACAAATGATTACCAAGAACTTAACATTTTTCAAAAACAAAGAATTATTGATTCTAAATGTAGATTAAGTTTTAGTGTTAAATTTGGAAAGTATTCTTTCCAAATACATACTACATAGATAGCTATTTTAAGCATCATAGCTAGCTCATGCAATTTCTCACCAAGTGTTTAAGACAATTATTACTAAATGAGAGTCAGTAAAATCATGCCTTTATCATTGGGAATACACAATCTGTTCATTTAGTCAAAATAAAAGTAACAATTCCTTAACCTTGGATATTCAGTTTTTGTACAAACATTCAAACCATCTTTTTTAGGATGCACCTTGGTTACCATCTGTCAGTAACTGTATTGAAAAATCTTCAAAGCAACTCTATAACATTTCTTCTGATGAAATGCATGACTCATCTCATTCTGTTCAGTTTAATATTAAATTTTAAAAGGTCAATACCTCTAAAATGTTTGTAAAGTTAGAAGGTGTATCTTCTTACGAATTTTACTGTCATCGGATCTACCAAAAATAATTAGTAGCACTTTCAAAGATCACACACATTTTCTCTTTTGCTATTAGCGATCATATTTCAGATGCATATGTTAATACTGGTCTTATGAGAGTTTTATATAGTAAAATTTTAGTTCTTTTAATCAGGCGTATATTTAAAAATCTCTTGCTAAATCTATCATGTTATGTAAGCTAGGATTAAGTGGAAATTTAAAATAAAAAAATCAGTTAAAGGTTTGCAATTAGATTCTCCTAGATTCTTTAGTTATTTTTTGACAACAGAAAAGTTATACAAAGATAGGTTTACCAGAAATTAAATTTTATCACCAAGATATATTTTTTGCCAAAGCAAGGGATATCCGATTGTACACAGCACACATGTACATAATCATGTTACATCATACAAATGAAAAAAACATTCTGGTGTAATAAATCAGTTAGGTGCATTTTATCACTTGCACTGGTACATAGGAATAAGCCATAATTATTCATCAGAATGTATTTTATTAACATTGATTGCCTCTTTTATAACAATTAACTATTTGAATTACCAACTGTTATTAAAAATATAAAATACATAAAGTTCATTTTTACTATGTATATAGTTAAAAATAAGCTTTCTATATTTTCAAAACTATGTTATTTAACATTAATTATATCAAGACATATCTTAAAGAAAGAACAATTGTTAAATGTTTACTTACGGGTACACTATGATTTTTTTGGCGATTCTAAAATAAGAACAATAATCAAACCCAAGCAAATCATATAAAATATAGGAAACTGCAGACTGTGAAAATATTTTTGCACACATATGTTAAGGCATTTCATTTAAGTGAAGATAAAAAAGTATAGGGTAAACAAGAAAGTTCTTGCCATTTTCACGGTCATTCAATAAAGAAAGAATAAGCATGCCAGTTAGTGTTTGATTTGTGTGAGACATCGGCCAGTTAAGAGTAGTGCTAAAGAGTAGAAAACTTTACATAGGGTAAAATGCGCCAAGCGTACGATAAAGTGCGCCAAACTGGCTAAACGGTTCGAAATGTGTTTTCATGACGAGATTTTCGTTTTAGCGCGCGAAATTCGTTTTGTGTGCAACCCTTCTGCTCAATGAATAATTTTTTTTGTTTACAATTTAAGTATATGCTATGTTAATGTTCCCATTTTTGGACTTCAAATTTTTTTTAAGTTACATTATCTCAAATTTTTGGAAGATACATTGTTTCTAATTTTTAAAATATTGTTTCGAAATTTTGAAAACTATATTAATTTAATTTTTTAAAGTTATATTATTTCGAATTTTCATTTGGTCAGATAATAAAAGATCTGTACGGGGTGCTAATCAAGTGCAAGGTCAATTTGATTAATATATCGCAGAGTAAGCATAAAGAAAATATAGTAGAAGGTTTCTTCTCTTACGAACGTTCTTTCCTCGGCCGGGTGAGTTATTTTATTTTTCATTAAAATTTCAGTCAGAGCGATTATTAGAAACTCTAGTTTTTATAAAAATGCACATTTTGTTAACGTTAGAAATTTAGCTTTATTGCTGGTTCTCACTGCACTAAGTAGCGCTACCCTGAAGTTTTTTTAAGGTGAGTGCAATTGCATGGTATATTAAAATTCGAGTTTCAATAATTTGATTCTAGTTATTAGAATTTTAAAAAGCGGACGATTTAAAAGTTGAAGTTCAAACGCAATCAGCATTGGTTGCCAAATATTGCGCATAGTGACACAATTTAGGTCGGCGATAGAGCTTCGGAGCGCTTGCCGCGAAAATAAAAATCGTGCCAAACCTGTATAGCTCCGTCGTTTTTACAAAGAGTAATTAATTTTTACTACTCTTATCAGTAGGAATAAGAGTAGTAAAAATTAATTGCACAGTCACACTTAACAATTTTTTAAAATGCTGCCAAAATTTGGATGAAGCAAAATCACTGAAATCGTAAATAATCTGGAAGATTACTTTAACAAATATTTGACACATTATTGGTATCTAACAATATGTTCAGTTAATTTTACTGGTGTAATTTTACAAAATTTACAAAATATGCAGGTGTATAGATTTTAAACACCTATTGTAAAATTATATAGTTGATATATTAACATAAAATTATTTGACTAAATTTTATATTAATGATTTCACATCGGCAAATAGTCATGTGAAATTCATTTTATGCCCATTTAATTTATTATTAATTAAACCAATAACGAACAATAGACATACGTATCTCCTGTTTACCGTTGTCACCTCCTGCTCTACTTCTCTGCCAGCTCTTCATCAGCTATTTGTGGAGGGTATATACGCAATATTGAATCGATGAAAGCCATAAATTTGTTGCAAATATACTTATTTTTCTTGTGCCACAAACATTCAGCTACAGAGTAATCTAGTCCATTTTTAGCTTTTGACACTGCCATGTCACGATTCATTGCTTCCTACGATCCTTCAATTGTATTAGTGTGGGCACCTGTCTGGGTCCTTAAAATTCAGACTATGATTTACCTTCAGATATACAAAGGCTTTATTAGAGAGGCAATCGCAGCTCTTCCAGCAGTCTGAAATTACTGCTGAACTCAGAAGAATAAACTCTCTAATCATACTCAACAAAGTATCAGACATTCTATCATCTACAACTTTCATAAACTATTTAACTTCTACACATTTAACCCGATTAAATTTACGTTTACCCCAAATTTACTCTCATCTATCTCAACAATCACACTGTCTCGACCAATTTAATGCTGATTTCAATTATTTCTTCCATATAAACCTTACGGCAAAAAGACTGAAAATGAAGAACAGTCTTTGAAGAACATTTACTCTCTTTCATATTAAAGTCAGTTTTACTCTCACTCACCCACATATATACCTAAACTAAAATTTCATTCATCGTTAATCTGCTCAATTAAAAAATGAACCCTATCTCACACTCCTTTTCATGTCCTTTCATTTTAAATTTACACCTCTATTCATATTCATCACTTATATCCTTCCTTTTAACCAATTTCATATCCTTACCACACTTACAATACTCACATCAACAATCAAACCAGCTTTTATACCAAACTCCAAAGTCTCCTTTTTTTCATCCAATCCATACAAACACCTTAAATATACATTCTCGTCATACCACATAACAACATTCTTTCCAAACATTCTTGTACTCACCTCAGACATTTCCCATGCAGCAGCAATCACAAAAATATTTCAAAGAGAATGCTCTGATGAGGAAACACACAACGTAAAATGGTTGAACTAAAATTAAATATGGTAGCTTCAGATTTTGATCAAAAGGATTACCAAAATTCCAGATGGCCAGAAAAATTTTTGGATAAATTTGGCACCAAAGGTAATCGTTCTGTAAATCAGAATAAGAGCTCGCTTGGTAATGTTTGTTTTACAACTTCAAAGTGGGTTATCAGTTGCTGCATCAAGTCAGTGAATATGTCAGGTGTTGAAAGATAGTAAGTGAATGAAAATACTGAGGCATTGTTTCACAAATTCAGGTCAGGAGACATATCGTGATGACAGTGGTGTCAGGTGGTTTAGCCATTCAAATGGTTCACTATGAGCTGCTACTAAAGGGACAAACGTTCACAGCTGACCTGTACTTGCAGTAATTCGAACATGCACAACAAGCTTTACAACAGAAGGACTGTACACCCTGGTTAACTCAAAAGGTGTACAGTTTTTGGGCAATACTGTGAGATCGCATGTGGCGCTGGTAGCCAGTAATACCATACAGCAAATTGATAAGACAAGTCATGCTATCCTCCTTACTTAACTGACCTTGCACCATCACATCACTATTTTTTCCATGTTTTTTATGTGGGGAAAAAGTGCTGTTTAAAATAAAAAATTAGACATATGTAGAAAATTAACTATTTTGAAAAATGTATTATTTTATGAATCAATAATTAAAATCATAGAACATAAGATAAAACTGATGTCAATTTTCGATATAAAGATACCGGATAAACAACATTGAATTAAAATATGATTAAGCATATTCTATTCCATGATTACATACAAATACATTTCTAACAAATATGTGCACCCAAACCAGTATTATCTATTTGATATGATTTTATTGAGCATATCAATTATGAACAGCATAAAACGTTTTAATGAAAACAATGTAACAAATAGAAAATTATTTTAAAAGTGCAATAACTTATAATTATATAAACCAGACACATGAACCTGAATAAATAACGAAATTGATGTCAATTTGCGACACAAAATAGGAATGTAAAATAAGCATTGATTTATAATATTATACAGCGTTATACTAATAAATAAATTTTAAGTTAACGCATGCGGTGATCCCAAACCAGTAAATCATTGAAATGATCTTTGTTCGATCATATAAGAAATTGCTTTTTAATTAAAAGAAAATTATGAAAACACATATTTTACATCTCAATATCTATCTATCTAATATATATATATATATATATATATATATATATATATATATATATATATATATATATATATATATATATATATATATATATATATATAACATCACGTATATTATCAAATAATTAACTTAAGGGCTGTAACTCTTGAATATAAAGAAATTCACTTTATTTACACAAATGTTACTCACCGTTGCTGACGGGCAAAGGAAACAAAAGAATGGCGGAAACAAATCTGAATTCAATACGACTTCGAGGTATTTAGAACTACTGGGGGTGGAAAGAATGAATTTAATAGCCGTAAGTATTGAAAGTGCCATTCGTTCGGATTACCAGATTGTTTCCGGAGGACAAGTTTGTCGGAAAATACTCCTTTCTTCATCTGCCAGTTTTGTTTACTGCGACGAACTGTTAGCCGTATGATGGACAATGCAAAAATTGATAAGCTTTCATTTTGTGCAAATTTTAATAATATTTATAATCATATACATTTTCCTATAACTGGTAGATATTAAAATTAACGAAGTTTCTTAGCATGAAGGGTACAAATTCTAAATTTAAATAGTGCAATTATTTATACCACACTCCTCACAAAATTTCCAGCAATTCCATTCAGTACTATAATGGGAAAATCAAGATGTGTTTTCGTGTTCTATGTTTTCACTGTATGTGTCAATTAAACATAAAGCAATTTAATTTTAAAGAGATCACAAATTATTTGACATTGAACTGCTATTTTGTTGCCCGCGTTTAACTTGTCGATCATTGAGACAAAATATAAACCACGCATACTTTTTTTCAGCTCTTTGTAAGGAGAAAAACAAGCATAGATATACTCTGTGAATTAGACATGATTTTTTAATGATTCATTCGCTTTGAAACGAATATTTTAGAGACTTTTAGAAGCTTTCTATTTCTTTTTAACAAATTGACACTCATGAACATGAAATTAAATTAATTTAAATAGTTAAAAGTGTGCTGAATAAAAGAGTACCTCTGAGAACTGTACTACTGCAAAAATAAGATAATGATCTAAACTGATAGCTATGAAAGGGAACCTCATTACAAATAAGTATATGTTTCTATTTTAGATGCACATAGATTAAGTAAAGTATAGATGGATTATTATTTCCCGCTCAATTTTCGAAGTCATGTTATTTCGCTAATAACTTTTCAAATTTATCTAATACAGAACTAGCACTACAGGAGTCAATATATATTCATATAGAATTGCAGATTCTTTCTTCTTGAGAGGATTAGACATAAAGCGCATGCACGCAATGCTAATTTTTATACCAGGGAATTACTGCAAACGGCACAGTTCACTTGTCTAGTGGTCAGCGTGCATGACTGCGGATAGGGAGATCCTGGGTTCCAATCCCAGTTCAGGCCTGGATGTACCTTTTCTCTCTATCTATCCTGTCATTGTTCTTTCCATGTATGAATGGGTTGTGAGTGGTAGAGCCTACCCTATGAACGGGTAGCTATGGCATGTTTGTACTGATGAATTCAGACTCCACATCAAAATATGGTTCAGTTGGAAAAGTGAAGCAGCGCACCTCATAATGCCAGCCTAACTAGCACAAGACAACTGCAAACGGTGCAAAAATTCAGGATTAAGAATGCAAGGTTGTCATGCATGTTATATGCATCTAGGTTATCCTGAAAGTAATTCGAAAATTTTTTTCTTCTCTAGAGCAGAGGCAATCAAGCTTCTTGATACTCCAAGTCATTTTTAAAATTTTGAAATTTTTCGCGAGTCGCAATTAAATGCGTATTTAAAAATCATGCAAGAAAGGTATTTAAAAAACTTTTTTTACAGAAATTATATTTATAGAAGACATATACATAAAAGTATAAAATATGTGTTTTCAATTTAAATATTAGAAATTAAACACATTTATTTTACTTCTCTTCATAATTCTGTAAAATTTGGTGAATAATATGTGACCATACTTAACAGTAATTCTTTGAGAAACTGGTTTGTTAATACTGATCTTTGTCTGGATTTCACGAATTTTAAAGTGGAATAATATATTTACATAAGTATATTATGAATATTGAAATAATTCGACAAGCAAACTTTTTTAATTTAGGGTACTTCGATTACCAAAATGTTCTCGGTGAATTCTGCAAAAAATCGGTATGAATTGTAGAATTTAAGAATCAAATCTTAAATTAACAATAAGACCGACTTTTTGAACCCGCATTCCCGGAGCTCTATCATTTCCAATGCTTAGAAGTTTATTGAAAGGTATATCGAACGTTTTCTTAATGGAATCTAATGCATTTTTAATACCGACACCGAAGGTGGACTCTTGAAATGCTACTTAATATAATAACTCTTTTCTTAATATAATGTAGTAAACAACAACGAAGTCATATGAAACAAAACTTGCTCTCCCTGGAAACTGCCAATTGCAGAAGAGCTGTGATATCTGACAACTCGTCAAGGGCTAAGCTGAATGCAATACAGTTCTTTAAATCTTTTTAAATCAGATTCAAGAGATTTATCAATTGCAGTTAAGCGTCGTTCAGTTGTGTGTCTCGAGATGGGACGTTGCGAAACAACATTGTGCTGTGCTGATTGTTGGGATCTAAAAATTTAATTTCATCCTTCAATTTTTTTTAATAAACTCACCTTCTCTATACCGGCGTTTTGCATGAGAAATATTCCAGGCAATAACATAACTGGCTTCAGTCTCATTATTAGCTTGATTGTTGAGGTCATGGATTATTATTAAGGTATGGAAGTGACCACCAAACCATATTCTTCTGGTGAAAGTCAGGAAGCTATCGCTAGCATGACTGACAATCTGACCAGAATCATCTGTGGATCATCAGTGAGGATTGCCTCTGAAATTCCAACATGCTCTATGCAGAAGATACGTTTAATCGTAGGCTTCATAACTGGGCACTACTATTTTAGAAAACAGCTTCATAAAATGGGACTGTTTCAGAAAGACCCTATCTGCAGGAAATGTTAAACACAAGAGGAAACGGCCAAGCATACCATTTACGAATGCGAGGCTCTTGCTCTCCCTAGATTAACTTCTTTAGGCATTATCCATACTAGAAAGTTACACCTAGACTCCATTAAAGGGTTATTGGAATTTATTAATAAAGTGGGTGACTCGAGCAACTGGAATTGGGAAACATTGGGTTTGGAGTTAATGGTACAAAATGCTGATTAAAGCAGAGGTGCCAATGACGTACAAACCCAACCCTCAGAAAAAGAAGAAGAAGGTCATCAAAATTGTTGTTTATTTAAATTAGATTTAAAGAAGCAAGTTT
Source organism: Latrodectus hesperus (assembly GCA_037975125.1). Taxonomy (NCBI): domain Eukaryota; kingdom Metazoa; phylum Arthropoda; class Arachnida; order Araneae; family Theridiidae; genus Latrodectus; species Latrodectus hesperus. The sequence goes on from CM075853.1 coordinate 6,399,803, forward strand.
ATCTGATCTTAAATTGGAATTTGGTGAATACTGATTAGAAAATAGATGATGTAATTGGTTTTATAATTTCAATATAAACTGCTAACTTTAAACTTTTTGTGTTATTAAAACAATAGCAATGTGGTAAATTATAAATTATATAGTGATACAAATTGCTTCCTCCAGAGCGATATATCAACAATCCGCTGCAAGGGAATTTTATAAATTAAAAATTGGTCTGCATTCCGTCGATTACGGATGCTTACGCCACTGTATAAGTTCATTCACACAGTTTTCGAAGAGTCACAGTATTATTCACTTGAAGGAAATTGAAAGTTGTTTAACATTGCACTTAGTCTTTCATATTTGTTGTCAGCAATTTAAAAGACATTTTGAAGCTCATACGGAACGATAGCATTTTTTAAAGATATAATAACACAAAAATATAAAGGGAACTAGAGTACATTAATCGAGAGCCACAAATAATCCTTCAAAGAACAACCTATGGCTCTCGAGTAGCAGGTTGGCGACAAAAATGTTGCAATTGGTAGTTGATTTGAATTGCCAGCAGTGATTTTTAAAACATATCTTCAAAGACGATAGTATCTCTGGCGATATCCAAAGTTAAACCAATTGCAGCATCTTCCACATCATATGTATTAACGCCAATGGTTTTTGCCTTGCCCCTCTTAATTTGCTAATAAATTAAGCTTTTTTACTCAAGTAAATATAACTTAAATATCTTTGGGCAAGAACACAGTTTCATTGAGTTAAATGAACGTAAGCCGTCTCTCAATTTAGTGAAGTGTATATTAATGATTTTCAAATTTTATCGATAAAATTTCTAAATATATATTGGTGCAGAATGGCCATCGGCGTAGTCTTGAACACACAGAAAAAACGCATTGCAGAGACTACATCCAGTGGTGAAGTAAAAGTTAGCCTGTTTTATACATTTTTCATAACATGCAAACGCCTGAGGTGTTTTATCCTAATATTATATTAAATTACTTAGATTAATATTGATTAGGAATTGTAGTATCTGTTAACATTTTTCTTGAATTTAAGACGTTTTTTGCCTTTTAACCTAATCATTTTGTACTATTTTACTTTATGAATTAAGAATGAGAGATATTTTTATTTTCAAACATTTGCTTATCTAAAATATCTCTCATTCTTAATCATAAAGTAAAATAGTACAAAATGATAAATCAAAGTTCATAGACCTTGACATTTGCATTAAAATATATTTGACCTATATATTGATATCGAATTAGTTCATATATTAATATATATAAGGTTACATTTTTTGACTGATGATAATAGTTAAAAAAAATTAATGAGAAAATTTTTAATTTTAAAAATTTAAACTTCTATATAGAAATATTTTGGACTATTCACGGTAACTTAGTAATAAGGATTTCCTCCTTCAGAGTGGAATGTTCTGGATTCGTTCCTCATCACTACCGAAGAAAGGCAATGAGTGTAAGGCTTGCTTTTTTCTAAATGCACATTACCTGGAGTGGATATTTAACTGTTTTCCAGGTTTCCTTCTTTGTAACACTCAAATACTGTTCATTAGAGATCTTCAATGAGATAAGGAAAATGAAACGATGACGAATAACCAAACAACAGTTTCTAGCTTAGAAGCTAGTTTAAACATTGACTGCTCATAAAAACTAATCTAAACTCCATGGCACGACAAACCATGTGGGTCAAAGCCTACACTGCCCATAAATGTTTTCATGACTGGGTGCCTTGGGGTTCGAAGCATATATCCCAGTTAGGTGGTCAGCCTAGCGTAAGACCCCCAGTGTTTAGTTCCCAAGCCTCTTGGTACTCAGTTAATCGACCCACTGAAGGGATGAAAGGCTGAGTCAACCTTGTCTAGCCCGAGGATCGAGCCTTGGACCTGTGTCATGGGAGCGTGAAATGCTGCTACTTAGCCACCGGTTTGACTGCTCATAAAGTATAAAATATTGAAACAGTTAATTTTTATATTATTTGAGCATTCTTTTCCATTATTAAGAACACAAGCATTCATGGAAATTATTTTCATATTCTAAAATATAAAAATATATCTGGAAATGAGGTGGTTGTAAATTTAACAATATTTGAAAAATTGCTTTTAGTACACTTAATATTGCTTTTAGTACAGTATGCTTAAGAACACTAGCATTCTTGGAAATTATTTTCATATTTCAAAATATAAAAATATATCTGGAAATGAGGAGAATTATAAATTTAGCAATATTTGAAACCAACAATCTAAATGTTATAGTGTTTCAATGTAAAATATTGAGTAATGTATTGTTTAATACAAAATGAAGGAACACACACAGAAATACATAGATTTTATTTACATCAATCCATAATTTAAGTATAAACATGACGGCGTAAATAAAGTTAAATTAACTTAATTAATGTCTTTTTTTCTTTAGAAACTCTAAGCTAGATTGAATAAACTACCTTTATTAATTTTAAATCAACATTCTCATTATATAAATAAAAATTAATTGTATGGCAAAGAATGTAAAAGAACGTTTTTTCTAAAAGTTTAAATTCTATATTTATACTTTAATATAGCAAAACTAAAGCATAATTGAATTAAAAAATAGGCATATTTATATAGAATCATAATGAAAAAATATACATAATAATAAAAATAACAATGGACATATATATACATACACACACACACACACACACACATATATATATATATATATATATATATATATATATATATATATATATATATATATATATATATATATATATATATATATATATAATTTAAACTTTTTTTTTAGTTTAAGAAATCTGACCTAATTTAGGTTTCAAATAAATATGCTATATATGTTCATAAAATAAAATTAAATTTTTAAAAAGACATAATGGCAAAAATTAAAGTTAATAAAAATTGTTAAATACATAACAAGAATATCAGGCTTAAAAAAATGTGATATCATTTAAAAAGAACGATAATCACTAAATAAATGTGCCACGATTATTGATTTTCGCAACTCGTTTATGTTATTAGCAAAAGCGAAACAAATGTGCATGTTTATTTTATTTCGCAATATTTATTATGTCTTCTCTAATTCAATAAGATCTTCCAATTCCCACGTATCTCTCTTCAGTTTTCCGGTTAAACCAATTGTCATTTCCCTTATCCCACCCAGCCTCCCTACGATAAGAAACATTTGTCTGAATTCTACCTTTAATAGTCCAAACCATCCTATCGTATTTGACAAACAAAACTTTTATTTGCATTACTGAATTTCTTGTTTAAAAATGAACTCTCATTAAAGTGAGTAAAATCTCATGGAGTAAAAATCATAATAAAACTAATTGAAATAACTAATCCGAAAATTTTTCATCAATCTTACCGTAAAATATACAATACAATAATTTTCCGTAAAACACTCTTTGTTATAAAAAAAATTAATTCTTGATGTACCAAATTATAAAATTTTATATAAAAGGACAAAAAATTTATAAAATTAAAAAATATAGTTGTTATTAATAACGATTCAGACATGATAGAATAATTTTAAAGCCAGATTACATCTGATAAAATTAAGAAATAGCATTATCAGCGGCAATATTTTTGTAAGCAAAAAGAAACTAAATTTAAACTCCAAAATATTTAATGGAAGTTATTAATGAATACAATAATACTATTCAGGAATTTCAATTTTAAATCATTTTTACGGGATTTCAGACGGTATTGCGCAGAGCTAGCAGCCAAATGGTTAGCGCTCTTGCCTTCAGTTCAACAGTTCATGGATTCAAATCCCACCTTGGACATGGATGTTTGCAGTGATTCGGAATTCACTTTAAACCGTAAGTCTCGGTCTAATTAGCTCTCGCGGGCAAAAAATGACCGTTGAGCACCAAACAAACCAATCAAGATGGTATTGCATTCATGGAGCTCCAGAGCAAAAGTCCAATTTCCTGTAGGATAAATTTACCAGAAAAGCTAATGAAATACGATTAATAAATTTGTATAGAAAATTAAATTTCTAGCTATATGGTAAAGTTATTCCTGGTTTATTTCAAAAGAACGAGGAAAGTTAAAAATAAAAAGCAAAAATTATTTATATAAAATTTGTTAAGTAATTAGAAAGTGAATATACGACCTGATATTTCTGTTTTTATATACTCGTCTGATTTGATTTTTCAGTGTTGCTTTTCTTATGTGTTGGGTATTAATCTTCATATTGTTTTTGGTCTATTGCGATTTATGGCATTGCAAATGCTGTAGATTGCAATTTTCGCAGTAAATATTCTGTTGTTTCTAAGAAAAAGTAACTAGAAATATGTTAGTAACACACAGGTCATGCATGTCCGATTCATTTTTGAAGCACTATAGTGACGGCATTTCTTACGATGTGGCGGTCTTCTCAAAGACTGCTCTTTCGATGGCGTCTTGAGCCTGGTCTTCTAGTACATTAAAATATTAAGAGATGATCCCAACATCTCTTAATATTTTAATGTTTAGTCCACAAATTACTTTTATTTTCGAGCAGAAAAAATAACCAAATTTAAGAACAATAACAAATCCAGTAATGAGCAAATGTGAAATTTTATTCAGAGTAACTTCCTTCAGAAAAAGAAAGATCATATCAATATAGAGCTCTAAAATTAATCAAGAGACCGAGAATATCTAAAATTTATTATTTTCTTAAGCAGTCTAAATAAGAAAATTGAAATTTAAAATGGTGTTTCATAATTTTAAAGCAAATAAAATTCAAGTTTTATAATAACCTTCTTATTAATATTATATCTTAAATTTTATCCTCTATCTCCCATTTTTTTAACATTTTTTAAAGGAAATAAATCAAAAAAGAGCAAATCATGTTCTTGACAAATACTGAGAGTAATGCCATCATTTAAGTAGTTAAGGTTGCTGGTCAGAAACACAAAGTTCCTAAGCCCGTGGCAAATGTCCACGCATTTTTCAATAACAAATTTGTTATTCATATACTTTAAAAACATTTCACATTAATTAAAAAATACTTCAGCGGGAAATTTTATTAAATATCACTTCACTGCAAATCCATTTGAAATGGCAACCAATTATTTCGTGCACCGGCAATCCGTTATGGAATTTATATTTCGGGTGTGTAGTAAAATTTATATCTTTCGATCAGTTTATATATCGGATTTCAAAGTGTATAGTCACATATATTAACATCAAGAAATTAGACTCTTGACGATAAATTCCGTAATTTGTCTAATTCGCTAAACTTTTTTCAATATTCATCTGTAATAAATACTATACATAATATTCTTTTTTTATGGTTACTTACTTATAGAGACATATTTTAGATTTTAGTACTTAATGAATAATTTTATTACTTGTTTTTTAACAGCAAAGTTAATTGAAATTAATAATAACAATTTCAAGTCAATATTAAAAAAAATGTTTACCATTTTTTTTATAAATGAGGTACAAAATTTTTATAGGTTGAAATAATATAAGCGATGGCGATAAAATTTTATTGAAATATAATATGTCATAATAAAATTGAGAACTTTGAAAACTGTCGCTGTGAATTTTATTCCTAAGCTACCAGCGTACACAGTAAAAATAGATTATTATAATTATCGTATTACAACACATAATGATATATGCCTAAATAATACCAAATATCAACTTCAATTGATTTGAGTTTGATCTAGGTTCGAGAAATCTCACATTATGGAAAATGACTAACCTAAAATTATGACTTAAGTATTCTGTAATCAATCTTTGCATAAATAAGTAAATAAGTAATTCTACTTTAGTATTGTATGTAATCAAGGATTTCTTATATGTATTATCAAGAAAAATGTACTCAAATTTTTTACTATGTTTTTTAACCAATTCTACTTGTATTAAAGACACATATTGTGTTACAATTTGTCAATCTTCTCTACGATTTCAGCTGATTATACCTTCATTATCTATAAAAAGAGCAAATTGCATTAATTACTAGACACGCTGCAAAAAAATCTTAGACTGTTCTTGTGAGAAAAAGTATGAGAAAGGCAGTAACACTGGTTGTCATTTTGAGATGCGTTCGAAGACTTACCAGTTGTCGACGAAATAATGTCACGGATGATCATATTGAGGCTGGGCTTCACTTGAAACAAGGTATACGCGATACAAAAAATAGACAAAATCTAAATTCAAAAATATTTAATGGCGGCTAATAAAATTTAAAAATATAAGTAATTCCAGTTTTTAATATTTTTTACAGAAAGACTATAATCTATGGTTTTTTTAAACAACTTGGAATATAGAGTTTAAATTGCGCCAATTTCAGGAAGAGGAAAAACCTTATCTGCTCCCATGATTTATACCCAAAAAAGACCAATCAAATTTAGCTTCAGAAGAAAATCCAAGTTTGCTTTGAACTGTAAATTTCAATGTATTTTATACTTAAATAAATAATTATTAATTTCAATCACATTGTTTAAATTCTAACAAAGTTTCGATAAACATATACAATAAATTGAGAGCAAAGTTTATAAATTTTAATTAATAATTTATAAAATTGTTTCTCTCCTTTTTTTAACACTTCTACAAGAAAATAAATGAAAAAAGAGCAAATCATGTACTTGATAAATACCTAGAGATATGCCATAATTTAGGTATGTAAGTTTACAGAAAATGAGTTTAATAAATTAAATAAAATAAACTTCAGAACTTTGAAAACTGTCCCTGTGAATTTTAATTCAAAGCTATTAGTATATATTATAAAAATAAATTTTTAATTATAACATAAATACCTAGAGACACAGAATATGGTTTTGTACGGTTAAATAATGCCGAAGATCAGCTTCATATAATTAGAGGCTGATCTAGAGTCCAGCAATTAAGTTATAGACTAGGGATGGGACCTAGTTACTTTTCCTGTACTTAGTACGTATTGAGTACAGTTAATTTTAAAGTAATAAGCATTTTACTGATTACATTTTGTACTTGTTACAATTTCTTTATTACTGCCATCTATCGGATTAAAGTAAAATGACAAGGTGATTAAAATTTTATATATAAATTGAATAAAATCTAAATTAATAATTAATTAAAATTAAATAAGTTGATCAATAATATTTTATATTACTCCATAAAATTAATTAATATAATCAATACTAATTAAAATTATTATCATTTTATATAAGCATTCACTTGAAAATTAATAAAAAAATCTATAAAAAAATAATTATTATTTATGCAACATTTCATTAATTGAAAGTTTTTGTTTTTCCTGTAATGCTTTAATTTCTAGTATTAGGCAAAGAAATATAAGTAATCTATCCAGTGTCTGCTGACAATGGCGCGGGGGACTGCACTCCTGCCCCCACAACGGTTAGGTCCGTGACACAATCTCTGGAATCGGATATGGGCATTGAATACAAGGCTATTAGCAGCAAAATAAGGCTCACTACGGACGTCATACACAAAATTAGCAACTCACCTATGTCTGCAAATGACATTGAATTATTACTCATTCATAGTCTTGAGCTCACTAAGCTGACGGAAAAACTCACCAAATTTCAACACAGGAAAGACAACACACATGGAACTGTTAAACCTACACCTAGAATAGTAAATCGCCCTCCGGCTTTTACAATTCCTACAGAAAACAAATTCGAAACGCTTATGCAGGTTGAAGAGGATGATTCAATTAATAATAATGAAAACTTCCCACCTTTACCTCAAATCACCCATAAACCACCCAGGATTAACTTAAATAAAAGAAAAAATGATGAATCTATTAATACAACCAATAAAAAAACGAATGATGCCTCAAATTCACAAGCAGAAAACCATGAAAATGGTGAAATTCAATTTCAACCGGCAAAAAAGAATAACAGAGTTCCACCCATTGTTATAAAAGACAAGAACATCAATTGGAAAACCTTACAAGAATTATTCAAAACTAATATCTCCGTATATTCTGCCAAGATGACTGGATCTGAAATCCTTACACTAAAAATTGAGTCGTGGGATACTCATCGTAAAATCACTAAACATCTGGATGATAATAATACTTCTTATCATATTTTTCTACTCCCTGAAGACAAAAATTTAAAAATTACAACTAGAAATTTACCACTCATTTATATTCCTGAAGAAATCAAAAACGAATTAATTTTTGAAGGCTTCAAAAATCTTAAAAATACTCAAATGAACAAGAAAGTTGACGGCAATAAAATAAACGTACCATTATATATAGTGAAATTACCCAAAAGCGACAAATTTAAAGAAATATTTAATATAACTCATCTATTTAATTTAATTATTAAAGTTGAAAACTATAGAGGCCGTAAATTTACAACGCAATGTTTCAGATGTCAGGGTTTTCACTATGCGCAAACTTCCTGTCATCAAAAATTCAGATGCGTCAAATGCGCAGGTGACCATCATCATTCTCAATGCACAAAACCTACTACTACTCCTGCAAAATGCGCAAATTGTGGTGATAATCATCCTGCTAGCTACAGAGGATGTAGCAAATTTCCAAAAAATAAAAGTAAAAACACAATTGAACAAATAAAAAGCAAAATAGTGCCAAGCACTAATCCTAATTTACCATACGGTAATGCTCGAGTAAATAACAACGAAACCATAAATAAAACAAAAAAAATATTATGAATGAAGCCAACTCATTGATAGCTGAACTTCAAACTCTGATTAATTATGTCAAAGGATCAGGAATATTCGAACTCACTGTTCAAGTTAAACAACTAAATGAGGCAATTGCCAAGAAACAAACTTTACAAATTAACGATGAATAATTTAAATCGTAACTTTTCACCAATACAAATCGCTGGAATGCAAATGGAATCGCTAATAAAATCTCAGAATTTGCAGAATTTATCGATAAACATAATATAGACATCATTCTTCTCACTGAAACACATCTGAGTCCTCAAAATAACTTCAAAATTCCCAACTACAAAATTTACAGAACGGGCAGACTCCACCACAAAGGAGGAGGAACTGCAGTAATAATAAAAAACTCATATAACTCAACCCACTTTAGTTCTAGTACAGGAAATGGATTCGAGGAAACATTTGTAATTATTAATCTTCCAAACAACTGAAATCTAAAACTCACTAGTCTTTACAACAGGCCACAAAGTGTACCTTCAGCAAATAATATCCTTGCTATTATTAACAATAAATTTCCTACTATTGTTGGAGGCTACCTAAACTGTAAAAATGAACTTTGGGAATGCAGATCTACTAACGAAAATGGAAAAATTCCCAGAACCAACATTCAAAATAATAATTTTAAAATTATTGCTCCAATAGAACCCACCCATTACATCCCACATCTAACTCACGGAGATATTTTAGACATTTTCATAACTAATAGCAACATTCCTATCTCTGCTAACACTATAATTGAACTTTCATCTGATCACTTACCTGTCATTGGCTGCATTGGACTGTATAAAAATTATAACATTAATAAACTTATATCCCGCCCAAACAATCAACTTTTCAATAACATCTTACAAGATAACGCCAATAGAGAACAAGTTAATCCACAAGATACCTTACAAATCAGTGAAACCTGCATCCTAAATAAACAATTTTTAGAAAATTACATTACGGATAATATTAACAAATTCAATCAAGATATTATTGAAGCGAAGAATATAGCAACAACCAATATTAAATATGCATACAACTACCTAAAACTTTCTACAAATATCAGAGATCTCATCAAAGAAAGAAATCGCACTAGAAAGAAGTACCAAAGAACTTGGAATATATATTATAAAACCTTAAATTAAATAAATTAATCAAAAAATCATGTGCTGGACACAGGCAAGAAAGCTGGATTTACAAGATCACTAACCTAAGTACTGAAAATAATTCTGCATGGATACTTGCGAAACAACATAAAAATAAAATTCATATGAGCTCTCACATTGTTGGACCAAATGGACCTGTATATTCCACCAATGAAAAGCTGGATATTTTTGCAAATTCTCTGTATAATCAATTCCAACCAAATCGAAATATTAATACTAACTTCACAAATGCTATTGAACAAACAACTTACAAGCAATACTCCTAATACTAATTATACAAGCAATACTCCCTTATACACCAGTATCGAACCTACGAACCTCTGTGAAATAACTCAAATTATCAAGAATATCAAAGTTAAAAAAGCGCCAGGTGCTGATAACATCACCAACAATGTGATTAAAAAACTTCCATTGGATTATATCAAGAAATTAGTCAGGATTTACAACAACTGCCTACAATTTTCCTGTCATCCCCTCAATGTGGAAAACTTCAACAATAATACTCTTCCCCAAACATGGTAAAGACCCTAGAAAACCTGAGAATTTTCGACCAATCAGCTTACTTCCTACTTTAGGAAAAATTTATGAAAAAGTAATTCTAAATTGAATTGAAGATTGCATTAAACTTCTTCCTACTCAACAGTATGGCTTTAGAAAAGATCTCTCTACTGTCAAACAACTTGTTAGAATAACCGAAATAATTGGTAATAAAATGCATAAAAATTTTATACAGCCATGACTATGATAGATGTTTCTAAAGCATTCGATAGAGTTTGTCATGAAGTACTCATTTTCAAATTTATCAAACTTAATGTATACTCAGATATCATTCATACTCAGACTATGATAGATGTTTCTAAAGCATTCGATAGAGTTTGTCATGAAGTACTCATTTTCAAATTTATCAAACTTAATGTATACTCAGATATCATTCACCTAATCTATAACTATATCAAAAATCACTACTTCCAAGTCAAGCAAAATGACGTCACCTCACTGACTCTTAATATCAATGCAGGCGTTCCTCAAGGCAGTATTCTTGGACCTATTTTATATCTATTTTATACATATGACTTTCCAATCTCTACTAATAATACAATAAATATTGCATTCTATGCAGATGACACTGCTATTCTTGCCGAATCAGCAAATCCTAATCATGCTCTCATGAAAATATAAAATGAACTTATCGAAGTTGAAAAATGGTGTCAAGATTGGCGAGTAATCATTAATGCTGATAAATCACAAACAATAATATTCTTAAGAATGACGAGAGTTAAAATGAAACATAAAATTGCAAATAAATTAATTTTGATCGATAAAACAATTCCTCAAGTTAAAGAAGCAAAGTACCTTTTCCTCATTCTCACATCTAGATTCACTTGGACCAAAAACATTAAAAATGTCACTAAAAAAGCATATGCTAGTTTTGGTTGCTTAAAAAATCTTATTGTCAAGAAATCCAAACTTAACACAAAATTGAAAAAGACATTATACATTTCTATGCTTCGCACCATTGTTACTTATGCTTCCCCTGTTTGGAATAATATTGACAAAAAGAAAGAAGCAAACTTCGAAATTTTCAATATAAAATTTTAAGAATTATAGCAGATGTTCCCTACTATGTGAGAAATAAAAATTTTGAAAAAGACCTCAAAATAGAAGACATTTTAGTGCATATTCATAAATTAAATAATAATTTTTATGAAAAAGAGCAAGACATTGCAACACTGCAAATTTCAATGAGATTTTTAATTATAAATATATATCAGAGCTCAGCAAATTCAGACCTATTGCTACTCAATTTTTCCTAAGTGAAAATGAACTTTTATAAATGTTTAAAGTTAGTCTGTACATAGTGTATATATTCTTTATTTTCTTCTGGAATTTATGTATTCTATTCCAGATTTCTCTCATTAAATTTATCATTTTGTATATAACTTGTAAATATTTCAACTTTAACACTTGAAAGTATTAATACTTAGAATACCTCCAGAAATTCTATTTAGCTCCGCCCACTTGGACAGCTTCACGCTGATTGTAGATTAGGATACCATTGCATTCCTTCCTCCGCTGTACATTTCAGCTCTTCTCCGAAATTACTTGTCAATTTTCTCTGCTTTGGAAATGTTACAGATGAAAGATAGAAGACACTCTGGAACCACCACAGATACAAGAATTCGCTTATTTGAGACCAATAGTTTTTTAAATTTTATATAACTTATAAACATAAATTATATAAAATTTTAAAAAAATAAAATCTTATATGTATTTTATTTATTTTATATTCTATAGTTGTATATGTAATATATACCCTTATATTAGTATTTTAAAATCTTAATGTTGCTTCGGTTTTCAAAATATATATATATATATATACAAAAAAAAGAAAAACTTTATACTTGGCGCAGCATATACAATTTCGGACCTTCCGCCATAAAACCTTACCAACCGTCTTTTTTCTTAAATTTAAAACTACCAGTTTACATAATAATAAAAATCTTAAAAATAAAACAAACATTCTTATATTAGTTATTTCTAAATTAGTATATTTTCATCTGATGCCAAGGGTCAGCTTCACATAACTAGAAGTTGACTTTATCACCTATCATATTATAAAAATTACGATTTCGGACGTGGTTGAAGGAAGAGTTGTTCTTCTAACTGTGCTCTCTCCGTAAACCAGTGTTGCAACTAGGGGAAATTGTCGATTCTGCCGGCGGCGTGGTGAATGCCCACCGAGGAAAGAATGTGTTTCTTCTCCCCTGCAGGGGAACTAAGTGTTTATCGATTTGCCATCATCAAGTACTTGTGATTTTGTATGTCTACAAAGTGTGATATTAATGCCTGTGCTACTACTACTTGTGTTATTCCTTCAAATATCTCTGATCCCAGTGTGCATAATAATACCTCCCAAAGTGTATTGGATAATTGTGCCACTCCGAATTGTGATCTTTCTTCTGTAAGTGGGATGCTTAGATGTGTTAATCCATCGGATTACGAGCACAATACCGAATCCGATTCCACAGTGCCACTCCCGATGGATGTGTGTGAAAACATTTGTGATGTAGAGAGCATCAATTCTGACACAAACTCTATGTGTTCTACAAGTGAAAAATGTAGGGATATGTTGGATAACCTCGATGTTTATCTTGAGGTGCAGGAAGTGCTTAACAAAATCGAAATGTTCGAGAAGGGCAGTATGTCCAGATTTGATAAATGTGAACTGCTAAAAGCAGTGAAAAATCAAGCCGATTTACTTGATGTGAATAGTGCAATTGACATTCTAAGAATGCAACGTATTGAGAGATGCAACCAGAATTATCTTAATGATAACAAGTAGAAAATGTATAACGATGACTACAACAATGACTTCAAACTCAGTAAACTACTATGGGTTAAGTACAGTTTTATTGATCCATGCATTGTTCCTAAATGCGTCTTCCATAGTGGCCAGTTTCCCAAAAAATTACTGAAACCAAAAAATTTGGTAAATCTAATACAACAAAAATTTTGGCCCAGCCTTCCAGCAGCAAGAGTCTTGCCTCTAAAATAAATCGTTCATTGATTGATAATTATGATAATGTGCATGTAAATACTATTCTGAATACTGAAAATTTTAATCTAATGTTACAAATGAACCTAATGTAGTTGGTAATCAAATCTTATCTAATAATATTACCGGAAATGTAGACTGTAAAAATGTTTTAAATAGATCAATTGTTTGTAATTATGTCCCACCGAATAATGTTATTAATGCCAATTGTGTTAATGCTGGTAATGACAATATTTGCAACAATGTAACTGTTAATGAACCAGCGAATAATATGTGCAATGAATCTTCTCAACCATATCCCAATATTAATAAAAATAATGAAATTGTTAACTTTTCCAACAAACCTAATAACAACTCATTAAATATTTCTGAACCACTCAACCCAAACTCTAATAATATCAATAATGAAACTAATATTTCAACCAATGATAAGAGACAAAAAAGAAATTTTATAGATGCCGACAGCTTTACTCACCCTAAAGAGGTGGCCATTCTAAGTTCCCCCTCTGAGAACCCCAGCTTTGGAAGCACTTTTGATTGTTTGCATGCGCCTAATGTGAATAACATCAATGCAGAAGACCTCCCTGCTGCTCAGCCAGTTCGCATCCCTCCTCCCCTCCTATATTCGTGAAATTCACGTCAAATTACACTGAACTTATCAAATTAATTAAAGAAAACATTGATAAAAATCTTAATACAAAATTAAATGGAGTATACTTAAAAATGTTCCCATCAACCCCCGAAACCAACCGACTTCTTACTAAATACTTAAACGACAATGAAATAGAATGTATCATCATTCCGAATAAAAAAGGTAGACCATTAAAAGTAGTGATAAAAGGTATTCCCCCCAACACGGATGCAGAAGAAATTGCAGAGGAGCTCACTGAGCTAGGCTTTGAAGTGGAAAGCGTCGCTGTTATGAAAAAGCATCGTAAAAAAGAGCCAATCCCCTGTTTTCTGGTAGCTATCAGGAAATCAAAAGACTACGTAAAAATTTATGACATCACATATTTAAGACAGTTAGTTGTAAAAATAAAAAGATATGAAAACCGAACTCCCCTGCAATGCTGGAATCGTCAAAGCTATGGCCACAGCTCATGTGTATGTCACCTAAAGCCCAACTGTGTCAAATGTGGAAACCAACATTCAACCCGCGACTGCGCTCATGAATTTTTAGAAAAATCTCGCTGCTGCAATTGTGGAGGGCAGCACACTGCCTCATATGCTATCTGCCCCAAAAATCCTATGAAAAAACGAAGATCAATTCAAAACGGAACCTTCTCCGCCAACGACCAAACCATCAGGCCTAATTTATCTTATGCAGGAGCAGCCTCAACAAACCAACCTAATAACCCATTCGCTCCCATCACACAACTGAATTCAAATTTTCAGCCCTCTGGCTTTCCCCTCTCCCTAATATTTTCCACAATATTCTTCTATTAGTCTCAGAAATAAACCAAATTTTTGAAGCCTTCCCCATGTTGTTAAATTCTCTAGCATTATTACAGTACCAAGAATACCCAATGGACAAGCTGCATACATTTCTAAAGGCTTTAGGCACAAATCCATCCACAAACAATAATGCCCCACAAAATTAATAACTTAAAAATTATGTCCTGGAATGCAAACGGAATCAGGAGTAAAATGATAGAATTAATGCCATTTATCAATAATCAGGTATCTGATATAATACTTTTTCCAGAAACTCACCTGCTGGCCACCCAACCATTCAAAATACCCAAATACAAGATATATAGACACAATCGCCCCAGCGCAAGAATTAGAGGTGGAACTGCCATTGCAATTAAATCCTGTACCCCCACTAGCTCGCACCTAACGCCACTCTCCTTTATAGTGAAGCCACAACTGTGATCATCGCCCCTAATGCAAAGAATGAAATTGCAGTAACCTCTTACTACACTCCCCCCCAATCCTAGCCCCCTCTTCACTACTGATATTGAAAACATAATGGCTTCAGCTAACGGTAATATAATTGCAGGGGACTTCAATGCAAAACACTAGACTTGGAACTATCCATACAATAATGCCTCCTTGGAGTTATTTTATACTTACCTCCCTCCTTGGAGTTGACATTTATAGCCCAAGGGTACTTATTATGCTGCTGTATCTACCAATTGCTTCAAAGTAATATTTTTGTGCTTTTTAATACTAAAGAATATTCTTACAAAAGTTTAAAAAATAATAAGGAAATATTCCTATATTTCCCTATATTAAGAGTGTTCCCAGCAATGACTAAAAGATTCACTTGTGAGCTCTTTAGGTAAACCTTTTCACTATAATATGTAAGAATATTCCTTATTTATTAAATACTAAAGCATTTGATATAAAGCTGTTTTTCTACCTACCTGCCTCCTTTGAGTTGACATGTTTAACCCATGGGTATTTATTATCCTGCTGTATCTATCAATCTTGCTTTAAAGTAATATTTTGTTTTCATTTTAAAGCAAAGAATATTCTTTCGACAGTTTAAGTATTAAAGAACTATTCCTATATTTCCATACATTAAGAGTGTTCCCAGCGATGATTAAAAGATTCGCTTGGGAGCTCTTGAGGAAAACCCTTTCAATATATAATATGTGAGAATATTCTTCATTTAAAATACTAAAGCATTTGATATCATTTTTTTCTTCCTACCTGCCTCCAAGGAGTAGACATGTATAGCCCTTGGATATTTATTATGATGCTGTATCTATCAATCTTGCTTTAAAGTAATATTTTGTGTGCTTCTTAAAAGCAAAGTATATTCTTACTTAAGTTTAAATATTGAGGAAATATTCCCCTATATTAAGAGTTTTCTCAGTCGTGATTAATAGACCCCCTTTACCCTCTACTAATCTTTATTTCTGATTTTCAAAAAGGAACGCAAATTTAACTTTCAGATGCTTTTTTGATGTAAATGTTTATAGAAATAATGTTTTCGCGCGATTTTATTACCTATGTATAAAACGCAGCATATCTTGCATCATTTCAATTTTGAATTTTATAAAGTTCTTCATTTTTAATTCAATTTTAAATTTATGTTTAATCAACAACCAAGTTTTTACAGATATTTCGAAATTCCAAAAGCACGTGCATTTCTTTTTAAATACCACAAACTCAACTATGAACTCCACTCTTTTTCCTCTTTTGAGGTTAATTGTTTATTTAACTTTCAATTATATTGATTAACATGGAATTCAAAAATCCAATTCATGCAGTGATTTTATGAGGTTATAAAATCGAACTACTGAGAGAGAGATAATTCCCTTATTAAGAGAATCAAAAATATTCATTAACAGCTATTTTCTAAAGAGCCTTGATTTTATTTTTATTTTCCACTTCATGTGTGAATTGGGGGAAAGACATTGGTAGACAACACTGCAAAATTAGTTTCAGTATTCCTAATTCAAGCAATTTTTTTATGCTGACTTGAAATCTGCTGTCGATCATTCGCATTGTTCTCTTTGGCTTAAAAAGTGGTATCAAGGGATTAGTAATAAGCTTCATATCATTAAATCAAATTTGTCACCCTGTAGGTTAAATCTTAAGACGTTGTGAAGTTTTATTGACAAGACTTCTCTCTCTCTCCTCTCTCTCGAATGGAACATACACGTGTGTCCCTGACTCAAAAGTATTTGCTCTCTTAATAGCACCCCCTTCCCAGAATGTTACTATTGTGGTGAGAAACTGAATGTGAAATCCATTTTGATTGTCTGTACTGCTCTTAATGGGCATCGGATAAATTGGTTTGATTCAAGTAACATTAAATTGTAATTTTCAATAAGCGAAACTCTTCACTCAAGTCTCTTCATATAATTAAAAGGCATTGTAGTTTTTAATTTTTAGTTGCCTCCTCTTATTATGGTTTTCATAACTTTGCTTAAAATCCGTTTTTTTCTAACTCACCTCAATATTCTCAATTAGTTGTAATTCAGTCATTTATTAAAGTACTTGATTTTATCAACGATTAACTGTTTTCGATGCAGCTTATACCATCTGAGGACCTTGCTGCTGTTGAATCAAAGGCTTGTGAATGCTGTTATTACAATGCATGGGTGATTTTAAATTGTGTAATATAAATACAAGTTATTTTATCACACATCAAAGAATATTCTTATTTTAAGTGTGAACTAGAGGAATGGTCCGTATTTTTCCACATAAGCAAAAGATTCGTGTGAGGATAAAAAGATTCACTTGACGGCTTTATTTTTTGAAGGATAACAAGAATATTAAATTCTAATAAGATTCTGATACCCATTATTAATGATACACATACAGAGCAATCTCCCTTGGGATGATTCCTATGAAAGTGCCGTTATAATGTTCGTAAAATATAGTCAAATGTTATGCGTGGAAATGCGTTTCCATTTCATAGAACTTTCTTCTCTGCGAAGATTGATAATTTTATTCCATTGAAGATTTCATGCTGTGCTATAAGCGAACGTATTTTGTTTTATTGTAGAATATCTTTCTCTATATGTTTGTTTCGTCATCATCAAACGAAAGCTTCCAATAATCGTAAATATTCCGTGGGTTTCATCATTTTTTTTGTGAAATATCAAGAATATTTTTTTTAAATTTATATATTGATTTCATTTTGTGCCGTTAATCTCAGTGCAACTCCAGACAGTAATTTATCAATTAGAGAATTAGTATTTTATTTATATCGATATGATGTTATTCAGTTGAATTGCACATATATGTTGGGAGGAAGTAATGTGTCTAAAGTGGTAAATATATTTGAGAAAATATTTTTCCTGCCTCTAAATTCATACAGGTAATATGAGAAATCATTGTGTCATCTCATTTTAGCATTTGAATATTCAGTCTTAATGATTACTTAAATGTGATTTGAGTTTGTAACTCTCCTTAATATAAATATAATATTCCAGCGTATCATTCTATATTTTGAATACCCGGAAAAAGGAAAACTAAAACTGTAAGCATTTCAATACTGATGAATATATTATCGAGTAGAAATGTGTGTACTTTACTATTATCCATAACCTAGATTTGGAAGCTCGAGTAAATGATTATTTTTTCCTTCAATAAAAAATGCAAACAAATAAAAGAAACTTATCCTTATCTTGTTTAGCTTATATTAACAGTTTTTGTCTCGTTTAAAATCGAAAGGAATTTTGATATTCGCTTCAGTGCAGTTACGAATTTCTTCCAATGCATACTTGACTATCATAAATGATAGATCTGAAAGCACATTCATTTATTATATGAAACAAAACTAATGAAATGTTTTATTTCAACTTTCAAACAAAATAAAGTAAAATGTTATTTTAAGTAACAGAAGTTAAAAATGCATTTTGTTTTTCTGATTGATCTGGTGAATTTCTTAGTTGGTCATCTAACCATTACTCATTGTTTATTAAAATTCTTATTTTAATATTTAAATTAATTTTACAGCATTAATTTTTCTTACAGATTATAATGACAGAATGTTTTTAATCGCTGGTCACTTTTAAGCTTCTTTCGGAGAAAATTTCACTTGGAACTTATTTAAGTTTTTTAAACATTTAATCACAAATGTTAAAAAAGAATGATATCGATTATTGAAAAATATAAAAAGAAATCTAATTTGTCGTTTTCAGCTGAAAATCAAAGAGTTTATGTGAGTCAATTGATTTGAGACTCCAAAAATATTTCTCATGTGCTTATTGATTTTTTTAAATTTTACGAATGATTTTTTGAGCTAATTGCAAATATTTTATACAAGCTTTCCAAAACACATCTTTAAATATGGATAGATGAAAATGTAGATATTTTTCTGATTTGAAATCAAATCATTTATTAATTTTTCCATAATAAAAATGAAATTGGTAATTTCAGTAATCAATCATATATCTAGAATTATTAAATCAATTAAAAGCTCAATAAAGCTTACAGTAATTATATATTTGTGTCAGATATTATCCTATAATTTTGTAGTATCCTCTGAAAGGATAAATTTTCATTTGCTTTTGCTTCAAGTTGAATATATCTTCAATATGCGGTAAAAATTATAATGACATTATCTATAACAAATTATGAAGTATGATGTTCTGTTGGTATGGTACCAGTTACAAATAAATTTTGGGATTATTTTAAGTATATTCAACATCTTTCATCATGTATTATGGAGTATTGTAAATTTGTAAACAATCCCTACACATTTGAAATTTTTGTTAACCAACTAACTTTCATTCTCTTGTGATTAGTATGGATTTTATGCCTATATTTTATTGATAGTTGGAAAGGTTTATCTGCTATATTTTTTATTCCTTCTTCTGTTCTTTATTATGTGTATATTCAACAAAATGATAACAGATGCCTTTAAATGGAAGAAACAAATGTGCTGTCATCTCAGTTTTTTTTTAAAATTTAATTTACAGTTTTCAAAAATTATGTTTTCATTAGATAGTTAATTAACCTTACTTATTTCAGTTACATTAATTGAAAGTAATTTCTCGTTAAATATATTTTGATTGTTATTTGAGTTATTTATGTGTGTGATCATTATATAATATAAATTAAAAAATTAAACTTAGTACATATTTATTCATGAAACTTATTTACAACTTTCTTAGTTAAGTGTTTTTATTGAAAATGTTGCAACATTTATAATTTTAGTATAGTGCTAACCTTTATGTTTATATTTTCCTTCCACGTTTCATTGGATGAGATTTCAGGCTGCCATAATGTCTTCTTACAGCTGTTATAAAAATGCATCAAGTGAGAGTAGCGCATCAGACGATTACTTTCTCGATTGGTGCTTTGAACCTTAGTAAAGTTTATGCGACGAATTAAATCAGTCCTTCGATTGGAACTATGTTAAAACTTATTACTAGAATGAGAGCATAATTGTTTTCTTTCTTAGATAAAGAAACTATCATAATTGTTGAAAACTTTTGCAGTAAACCATGTGGCCACAATTCAAGAGCTTTCTTATCTTGAGAAGTGTAGACATATTTCATCACAAGATAATGGAGCTGATTATATGAGTAGAGGTGTCAATCCGTCGAAACTGTTTAATAATCACTTGTGGTGGGGAGGCCCAACTTTTCTAAGATTTAGTAAATATCTACAAAAAGAAATCTCTGATAACGTGGTTAGAGAAGAAATAGAAATTGAACTCACGAATGCGGGCTCTCGACTGCTGTTGTATTAAATCTGGGAAAACATCACAATATACACTCAGATGGTCTAGAGAAAATTTTATCCTTTACTACTTAAACAATATGCACCAAAGAAATAAATAGAAATTCGATAAAGATGCGGTCAAAAAGGGATATCGGTGTCTTGAAGTATAGAAAATTTACCTCCTTGTAAGTAAGTATTTGGAAAAAATAACTGAAATTATACCCCTAAAAGATAGTAGGATGATAATAGTAGTTCTCAAGACTTCATTTGGTGTATTTAAACGTGCAATGACGAAAAATTGATTTAGATGTGAAAATTTGTGATTGCAACTAATTTGTGAAATTTCAATTGTATTAAATAGTTAATTTATGTAAGTAATTGAAATTTGCTTATTCTGATAACAATAACTTGTCAAGGTGGTTTGATTGTTCCTTCCTACAACTGTGAATGACTCCCTAGTGGCAAAATAAAATGTAAATTGAGTGTTGTATGTGATTTGTACGGGAGAGGTTGCAGGTTAAAGTCAGCAACCTTCAACTTTTATACCTTATTTAATAAAATTCCTAAATAATTGTAGCAAACTGGTTGCTCGTCCAATTAATTCTTAAGATAATCTCTTGTGTTGCGCATTTTAAGCTTATTTTGCACAGCGAGCTGACATGAAGCAAACCTCACCAGAATACTGGAAACGCTGGAAGTTAAAACATTGTATTATTGATTTACATAATAGGAGATATGGCATAGATTTCCATTTTATATATCCTATTCACAGCTTCTATACAACTGAATTGGGAAGAGCTTATCATTACACTCACTTGTGGTTGAGCAGAAGACTGTGACTGATAGACTAGTAGGTCTACAAAGACTGGCCTGTCTCTGCATCACAGGAACAATGTCAACCGTGCCAACCAGAGCATTGGAAGTTATGTTGAATCTGACTCCCTTAGACATCTTCATCATTAGCACTGCCAGAATGACTGCATACAGAATGAAGTTACAGAACCAATGGTACCACCAGCCTGTTGCAAAAGGGCACAGGGATATTACCGGTAAAATTCATGAACCTACTGTCCTGATGCCCTCGGACATCATGGAAAAGTCATACATGTTTGAAAGGACATTTGAAATAGTTTTTCCAACAAGAGACGAATAGGGCAACAACATGTTCGAAACTGAAACAGGAGATCTAATCTGGTACACAGATCTATCACTGAAAAACAGCCTCTACGGACTGGAAGTATGTGGCGTGTCACCAAGACCCAGCCTATCTGTAAGCCTTGGGTTATACGCACGGTCTTCCAGGCAGAAGTTTTAGCTATTATCCACTGTTTGCGACTAAATATGAGGAAGGGTTACTCCGGTAAAAGGATTCTCATTTTTAGTGACACTCAAGCCACTTTAAATTGCTTAATTCTTTCGAAATCAAATCTAAAATGATTTTGGAATGCAGAAGCCATCTCACAGAACTGGCAACTAGAAACAAGGTGATCCTTTTATGGGTTCCAGGGCACAAAGGTATCGAAGGTAATGAAAGGGCTGATGAACTTGCTAAACAAGGATCGTCTTTTGTTCCCATCGGTGCAGAACCTTTTTGTGGGTTAATTAAATTAAGATCGCAAAAACCAATGTTCTTAGATTAGAAAAACAGATGGTGTATGAAGCTGGGCTCAACACTTCTGTTTAAAACCACGCAAATAGTATGATCTATGGAACATTAGCGATTATCGCCTCTGAAATTCTAAGATGCTGTAGGCAGAAGATACATTTAATCGTAGGCTTCATAACTGGGCACTACTTTTTCAGAAAATACCTCCATAAAATGGGACTGTTTCAGCGAGTCTCTGTCTGCAGGAAATGTCATACGCAAGAGGAAACGGCCAAGCATAAAAATTTCGAATGCGAGACGCTTGCCCTCCCTGTATTAACTTGTTTAGGCATCATCCAAACTAGAGAGTTACACATAGACTCCGTAAAAGGTTATCGGACTTAACTAATAAAGTGGGTGACCCGAGCAACTGGTAACTAGGAAACATTGGGTTTGGAGTTAACAGTACAAAATGCTGATAAAAGCAGAGATGCCCAATGACATACAAACCCGACTCAAAGAAGAACATACCAAATTTCCATAAAAAACAAACTTGAGGAATTAAAATATTCTTTTCATTTATTTTATTTATTTTTTTAAAAAAAAATTCTACATAAAATAAAAATCGGAGGCAGAAAATATCAAGCAGTTTTCATTCGATAGAAGAGTGTAAGGAATTTATTTAAAAGAATAAGTTATTTAGTTTCTACAGATGTGGTAAAAAAAATTCAATAAAGAATTTATAAAATTTTTCAATTATTATATACTATAAGAAACTTCAGATGCATTTAGCATTTCATACAAAGAAAATGTTATAATTTTAGGAAAATAAGTTAAAAAAATGTGTAAAAATATTCTTAGTTTTTAAAGATATGTGATTTAAGGGAGTTATATTCATGATTTTTTTTATGTCGCATTTTTGATGGCTTTACGGTATTTTCAAATATGCATTTGTTGTTACTAATTTTATTTAACTATTTATTCAATTATTTTTAAAAAATTTGCATTTAAATTATTGAACTTAAATAAAGAGCATATTCATAGAAAGAAACTTTGATCTAACACATATATGTATAATTAACAATATGCATGTTTACTGTTGTAAACTTCATCCATTTAAGTCATTATGTACATTAAACTAATGAAAATTATTTACTTAATTTTTAACTTAAGATAATACTTCACCTGAAAAAAAGAAATAAATTTTTAACTTTAAGATATATTTAGCATTTATTGAACTTTTCCCATTTATTACTTGCAGTAAATTAGTTTGAAAAATAAGCCTTTCAAAAATGATGGATAATTTAGTTGTAAAACAGTATACAAAAATTATTTACAATTATTTTTTTAAAACTCTTAATACTATTTTTTATGCATCCATTTATTAAAAATATACTTGTAAAATGTATCAAGTAGATTATTTGCCCATTTAATATATTTTTAATCATCATTATTATAAGCTAATTTTTTTCCTCGAAATTTGGTGGACATTCCAAGACCAACCCTAGTATGGGATACATATGTAGAAGTTGATTCGGGCAGCGACAAACCATATTACCTAGACTCCACTAAAGGATTATCTGACTTTACTAATAAAGTGGATGATCCGAGCAACTGGAAACAGGAAACATTGGATTTAAGAGTACAACATGCTGACAAGAGCAGGTGCCCAATGACATACAAACCCAACTCTGTTGAACATCATTTACCTCTGGTTTACAAATGTAGTAGATTATAAAGCTTACAGCGCCTAGCCGTAAGCCATGTTATGTACGCTGCAAAGAATTTAAAAATGTACGTTAACTATGTATATGTATAATACAATTTAAAATAATATAATGTGTTACACGACTGGTAGTTATTAAAATTAAAGAAATTTAATAGTGCGAAGCATAGAAATTTTAAACTTAAATAGTGCAAATATTTGTACCGCCCATCACAAAATTTCCAGCAAAACCATTCAGTACTATAATGGGCAAATCAAGATGTGTTCTGTGTTTTCACTATATGTGTCAATTAAACATTAAACAATTTAATTTTAACGAGACCAAATATTATTTAACATTGAACTATACTATTTTGTTGCCCGTGTTTAAATTATCGATCATTCAGACAAAATATAAACCCCGCCTACTTTTTTTCAGCTTTTTGTAAGGAATAAAACAACCATAGATATATTCTGTGAATTAGACATGATTTCTAAATGATTCACTCGCTTTGAAACGAATATTTTAGAGACTTTAAAACGTTTTCAATTTATTTTTATCAAATTGACACTCAGGAACGTGAAATTAAATTACTTTTAAATAGTTAAAAGTGTGCTGAATAGAAAAGTGCCTCTAAGAACTGTACCACTGTGAAAATAAGATAATTATCTTAACTGGTAGCTCTCAAAGGAAACCACATTACTAATAAATATATGTTTTTATTTTAGATACACAAAGATAAAGTAAAGTATATATGGATTATATTATTTCCCGCTCAACTTTCGAAGTCATGTTATTTCGCTCAAATCTTTTCAAATTTATCTAATACAGCACTACAGGAGTCAATATATATTCTAAAAACATTCTATATAGAATGTCTGACAGATTCTTGCTTCTTGAGAGGAGTAGACATATAGGGCATGCACGCAATGTTAATTTTTATACCAGGGAATTTCTGCAAACGGCGCCGTTGTCCAGTGGTCAGAGTACCTGATTGCGGATACGGAGATCCTGGGTTCCAATCCTCGTTCGGGCTTTGATGTACTTTTTCTCTCTATTTATCTTGTCATTGTCCTTTCATTCTATGAATGAGGTGTGAATGATTGCCTACCCTATAAACAGGTACCTATGGCACATGTATACTGAGGAATTCGGACTCCACATCAATATATGGTTCAGTTGAAAAATGAAGCAGCACACATCATAATGGCAGCCTCGATAGCACAAGACAACTACAAACGTAGGAAAATTCAGCATTATAAATGTAAGGTTGTCATGCATGTTTTGTGTATCTAGGTTATCCTGAAAGTAATTCGAAACTTTTTTTCTTCTCTAGAATAGAGGAAACCAAGCTCCTTCATACTCCAAGTCATTTTTCAAATTTTGAAATTTTTGCAAGCCGCAATTAAAAACGTATTTAAAAAGTATGCAAGAAAGGTATTAAAAATTTTTTTTTACATAAATTATATTTATTGAAAACATATAAATAAAAGTATAAAATATGTGCATTGAATTTAAATACTAAAATTAAACACATTTATTTTACTTCTCTAGATAATTCTGTAAAATTTGGTGAATAATAGTTGACCGTACTTATCAGTAATTCTTTGGAAACTAATTTGTTTATACTAATCGGTGTCTGGATTTCACGAATTTCAAAGTGGAATAAAAAATTTACATAAGTATGTTATGAATATTGAAATAATTCGACAAGCAAACTTTTTTAATTTAGGTTACTTCAATTACCAATTTCTAGCATGAGGCAAAGAAAAGTAAGTCATTTCACTACACACAAATTTTTTGTAAACAATTTTAAACTTATATCTTTCTTAAATGATTTTCATTTGCAAATTAGTCAATCGTAATTTTCAAAAATATTCAATGCTATTCATTATATAAAATTAAACGTGATAATATAACTTCTATTTCTAGCCTAATAACCTTAATTTTATTGCTAGTAGGGATGGGAAGAAATACCTGTAACAAGTATTTTGTAATCAGTATTTGAATGTAACAACCTGTAATCAGTACTTTTTCTTCCAAATTCTCAGTACTTCCAGTAACAAAGTCAGCGCGAGTTCGAGTATCCTCAGACAGTTGCAGGTACAATGTACTTGACCAGTTTCTAAGACAGAGCGAATACGTATGCACGTACTTGTTACAAAGTAATCAGCTATTACGTGAGTACGTGGTTGTTACAAAGTAACAAGCAAGTACTAAAGTACTTGCTTGTTACTTTGTAACATCGATGCAAACGGATGAATTATGAGATTATGGTAGCTTCTTAGGGAGGCTGGGTGGGAGAAGGGAAATGACAGTTGGTTTAACTGGGTAAATAGAAGAGGGATACTTGTTAAGATCTCTTTGGGTTGGGGAGGGAGATATGAATTTATATTGCGAAATAAAATACGCAAGTACATTTATTTCGTTTCAGTTATTTAGTGACTGTCGTTCTTTTTCAAATATATGACGTTTTTGTAAATATAAGAAAAGCATGATATTCTTGTTATGTATTTAGCAATTTTTATTAACTTTTATTTTTGTTATTATTTTTTTAAAAATTTTATTTTATGAACATATATAACATATTTATTTGAACCTTAAATAAGGTCAGATTTCTTAAATTAAAAAAATATTTAAATTATATAAATCTGCTTACCTACTTCCATTGTTATTTTTACTATGCATATTTTTTATTCAACCATGTTTTAGTTTCACTATATTTTACTGTAAATATATAGAATTTAAACTTTTATAAAATATGTTCTTTTGTATTTTTTACCATACGATTTATTTTTATTCAGATAATGAGAATGTTGATTTAAACCTAATGAAGGTAGTTTATTCATTTTAGTTTAAAAATTCGAAATGAAAAAAAAACTTTAATTAAGTTAATTTTTACCTTATCTTTATTTATACCATCATGTGTTACTATCATGTTTATTTCTTAAATTATGGATTGATGTAAATAAAATGTATGTATTTTTGTTCCTCCATTTTTTATTAAACGTTGTTTCTCAATATTTTACCTTAATACATTATAACATTTAGATTATTGGTAAAACTATTTTATATTTTTTGATAGTTATTGAAATTTTATGCAACTATATCTAATATAAAATAATTATGTTTACTTAAACATTATTAATATATTAATTATGTTAATATATTTATAATGAAATCTATAGTTTTAATTGCAAAGCTACTTTATTTAACCATAAATTGATTAAGCTTCAGGAAACTGAAACAAGGTATGTGAGTTAACGAAATTTTTATTTTAGAAAAAACTGGTTTATCTACTACATAAAAATATAAACAAGTAAACGTCTTTTATAATAAAAATTATTATCTATTGTACATAAAAAATTTTTACTATGTTTGTCTCGTTAATGTTTAATTATAGAAAAATAAAGGAAATTAAATTTTAGTTGATTATTCTGATTAATTAATGTATTTTTGTAAGTAAAACCTTTTTGTTTAACGTAAAATAAAACCTCTTTGTAATTGATTAAACATCCCACTTTACAATTCTTTGCAAAATATTTACAAGTTAATTATAAAAATTCATTTACATAATTGGAAAGTCTTACTAAATTCTAATAAAAAATTAAGCTGATTAGGTTGAAAAATTGAAATTATATTATCTCATCTAATTTTATATTTTAATTAACTTTGGAAGTCTTTGAAAATAAAGATTGAATAATTGGAAAATTTACTTAGAACAGATATAAATTCTGAAAATAAATGTAAATATTAAAATGTCATGATTTTTATATTGAATGAATTACGTTTAAAAAGATTTAAAAATTCACAATTTTTTTACAAAAAAAAAAAAAAAAAAACGGTTGTAGATAAACAGTTTATATTTCTTTGTCTCGGTAAAACTGAGTATTACGGTCTGACTTTGGCGAATTTGGCGAAACATTTTTTCGCGAAGCACATGAGACAAGCGTTTAGGAAATTGATTGGCAACCCAAAAAGGGTGCCAATCGGGGAGGAATTGGCCTGGAAAAAAACGGCGGGAGTTTCACCCGACTTGAAATTTCCCCTCCCCCTTAACACCAAATACGAAAACAACCATGCAAATAAAGTGGGGTTTCCCCTATATTTCGCATTGCTAAGCCTAACCGCATGCAAGAAAACAGTAATAGTAAAAAGAATTGATTAAAGATTCTATTTAAAAATATTTTAGAATATTTTTTAGAGAATTAAAGGAAATAGAGAAGCAAACAATTATAATAACATCTAGTTAAAAATTAATAAAATAATGAATTTGAGTTATTTAAGATATGTTACAAATCATCTCACTACATAAAAAAGGAAACAATTCTAGAATAAATTTAAAAAATAGATTCTATAATTTCTATTATTATTGTAAAATTTAAATACTTAACATACAATTCTAGGAGTTCTATTCCTGCAAAAAATAAAATAAAATTCTTACCTTTATTTATTCTTCCGGCGCTGTACATGCACAGCAAAATCAAAAATGAATATAAAAGACGGTATTGAAAATCGGGCGCTATATCCACAGCGAAATACAAAACAAATATAAAAGACAGGATTGAAATTCCTGCGCTATATTCACAGCGAAATACAAAGCGAATATAAAAGACAGTATTGAAATTCCGGCACTATATCCACAGCGAAATACAAAACAAATAGATAGGATTGAAATTCCGGCTCCATATCCAAACCGAAATAAAATTGTGAATATAAAAGACAATATTTATATTCCGCGCTACATCCGAAGTAAAATAAAATATAAATATCAAAAAACAAGATTTAAATTACCGCGCTTTACATCCGATAAAAAAAATCTAAAATAAAAATGGCTAACGTTTCCGGGATGTGCGGCGACGAGACATTCCAACAATATATTTGGTGAAACATTTGGCGACTAATCGTTTTTGGCGATTTTTTGGCAAAAAAATTTGGCGACAAAAAATAATCGCCAAATTGTAACAGATTTGGCGACTTTTCGCTGAGACCGTGGCGACTTTCTGTGCTTTACAGGTTAGACCGTAATACTAAGTTTAGCCCTTTGTCTCATACTAGAAACTAAAGCATTACAGGAAAAACAAAAACTTGCCATTACTGAAATGTTGCATAAATAATAAGAATTACTTTTATAGATCTTTTCATTAATATTTAAGTGAATGCTTACTTATAAATGATAATAATTTAAATTAACATTAATTATATTAATTAATTTTATGGTTTTATATAAAATATTATTGATCTACTTATTTAATTTAAATTAACTATTAATTTATTTATTATTTAGTTTTTATTCAATTTATTTATAAAATTTTAAAAAATTTGTCATTATATTTTAATCTGATAGATGGCAGTACCAAAGAAATTGTAACCAGTACGAAGTATAATTGGTAATATACTTGTTACTTTAAAAGTAACTGTCCTCAGTACGTACTAAGTACAGGAAAAGTAGCAAAGCCGCATCCCTAATTGCTAGAGTTTAATACGATTTTCAAATTATAAAAATTATTTTGTATAATTAACTGGTAAACAGTTTGCAAAGAGTTTACGACTAAACTATTTTGAGGTTATTTTTATTCTTGTTTTTATACTTGTTCATCTTTTTATTGGGCTGCTCGTTGATTAATGGCAGAAATGGAGAGGGCGGGCATAAAATTTTAAAAAAATTTAAAAAAATACGAAGAATTGTAAAGAGGGATGTTTAAACAATTACAATGAGTTAAAAATTTGAAATATGCAATAAAAAATAATGGATTTGAATGCAGATTTAATTAGATTGAAAAAGCAATAAAATTATATGAAAAGTTAATCATGATGGAACTTTAAAAATATATTGTAATATGTTATTCACTGATAATGTGGGTGACATAAGGATAATGTTCTCATTAGTATAAACTAAACACTCTGATATTTTCATTTATTTAATATCCCATAAACTCATTAAATTATTCTTGTAAAATAAGAATCTAAATCTTTGCAAGCAATGCTGTGTTCATCTTTAATTAGTCATTTGATACAGCATCACAACCTTATGGTTCTATAAATCACCCCACATTAAGGTTTGCTTTTATACTTGTGATTCCTCTCATGCACATTAAGACTCAGTAATAGTTAATTTATTAGTAATTCGTTCATTGATTAAAGTAAATAATTTTACTTTTTTTCGATTACCAAAACATAATGTTTTAGCTGAATGACTATTGTTAGTTTTTATTTTCTTTTCGTATACTATGATGTGTAAGCAGAGCCTGAGTAAGGCAAGGGCATTATGATGCAGTCCTCCTGGGCACCCAAATCAAACAGAAAGTTTTTTTTTTTGGATTATTAATCATATTTAACCATTTGCTTAATCAAATAAAAAGATTGTTTTTGTGAAGCAAAGGAGGGCTCCAAAGAAACTTTTGTCTTGTTTCTCATTTTGGCTACCTGAGGTCCTGTGTATAAGATTTAATATTTACATAGCACTAAAAGACAGCTTCTTCATATTCTACTTCAGGGTATGTCACTGTGAAGGATTTTTCTCCTTTGATATTTTGTTATTTCACAGTATTCAAATCAAGTAATCCATCATTATCCTTAAATTCCAAAAACAGATTCAAAAAAAATTTTTTTTAATTTTCGAGAATGAAATTATTAGATTTATATTCTTTGTACTTTTAATAAATAATGTGATATTGAAAGTATCGTTGTTGCCAAATGAGTAGCATTCCTATAAAAGTGGTGCTAGACAGTAATTTTAGTAATAGTAAATACACACACACGCACACACACACACACACAGATATATATATATATATATATATATATATATATATATATATATATATATATATATATATATATATATATATATATATATATATATATATATACATATATATATATATATATATATATATATACATACATACATACATATATATATACACCTTAACGCTTTCTTTCTCTCTAGACGCTAATTCATTCACTGGCCTCCGCCCAAAAAACTTGACCTATCTTCCTCCCTTGCTGGTACCAAAACCGGTTTCTGGCTATCTCATTAATTCACTTCGTCACGCGCTCTTCACATGAATATACCCGGCGCCTCTCACATATAAGTGTCTGCGCCAACCACACAGGAAAATGAAATTATAATTCATTTGTTGTCAGCACACGGCCCATTTGCCATATAAGAGAGAACTGAAACATTTTCACATTTTCTGAGAATGAAGTTTTCATGCTGCATGGATTAAGTGAGGCTTCCGAGGTTGCTTTTGGAGCAGTTCTCTCCTGGAAATCTCAAAAATGTTCTCCGAGAAGCTCAGAAGATGTTTCAATCATCCTGGTGGCCAGCAATTCGAGAGTAGCGCAACAGAAGATTACTTTCTCGATTGGTGCTTTGTACCTTAGTAAAGTTTAAGCGTTGAATTAAATCAGCCCTTCGATTGGAACTATGTTAAAAACTTATTATTAGGGTTACAGCATATTTGTTCTTTCTTAGATCAAGAAACTACTATAATTGTTGAAAACTTTTGCAGTAAACCATGTGGCTACAATTCAAGAGCTTTCCTATCGTGAGCAGTGGAGACATATTTCATCACAAGATAATGGAGCTGATTACATAAGTAGAGGTGTCAATCTGTCGAAACTGGTTAATAATCACTTGTGGTGGGAAGGCCCAAATTTTCTATGATTTAGTAAATATCTACAAAAAGAAATCTCTGATCATGTGGTTAGAGACGAAATGGAAATTTAACTCAAGAATGCGGGCTCTCGACTGCTGTTTTATTAAATCTGGGAAAATATCACAATATACACTCAGACGGTCTAAAAAAAATTTAGCCTTTACTACTTAAACGATATGCACCACAAAGAAATAAATAGAAATTTGATAAGGATGAGGTCAAAATAGGAATATTGGTGTCTTGAAGTAGAAAATTTACCTCCTTGTAATTAGGTATTTGGAAAAAATAACTGAAATTATACCTGGAAAAGATAGTAGGATGATAATAGTACTTCTCAAGACTTCATTTGGTGAATTTAAACATGTAATTACGGAAATACATTTGTTACTTTGTAAGGAATGGTGTTTAAATTATTTTTGATTTACATGTGCAAATTTGTAATTGCAACAAATTTGTGAAATTTTAATTGTCTAAAATAGTTAAATTAAGAAATTGAAACTTGCTTTTTCTAATAACAATAACTTGTCAAGGTGGTTGCATTGTTCTTTCCTACAACTGTGAATTGCCCCCTAGTGGCAAAATAAAATGTAAATTGAGTGTGGTGTGTGATTTGTGCAAACTGGTTGCTTCGCCAATTAGTTCTTAAGATAATCTCTTGTGTTGCGCATTTTAAGCTTATTTTGCACAGCGAGCTGAAATAAAGCAAACCTCGCCAGAATGTTGGAAACGCTGGAAGTTAAAACATTGCATTATTGATTTATATAATTGGAAATATGGCATAGAATTTCCATTTTATATATCCTATTCACAGCTTCTGTACAACTGAATTGAGAAGAGTCACCTTTGGGAAGATCTTATCATTACACTGGGTGGTCATTCTGTTCACGTAAGGATTCCTAAAAACTTTTTTTGTTAAATTATCAGTGATTTCCTTGCTCATTGCTTGTATTGTAAAGTTTTGTATTTTGGATTTGAAATTTGAACGAAGTTTTGGCCTGCAAAGTATCAT
Organism: Latrodectus hesperus; assembly: GCA_037975125.1. Taxonomy (NCBI): domain Eukaryota; kingdom Metazoa; phylum Arthropoda; class Arachnida; order Araneae; family Theridiidae; genus Latrodectus; species Latrodectus hesperus. The sequence continues at coordinate 6,432,261 of CM075853.1, forward strand.
TAACTAAAATCTTCTAGGGGTTTCATTTTTCCTTGGAGATAGATGAATAGTTATCTTTTGTATCTAGAAATTTTGATATCACCCTTTGCTCATACGACGCTTTCTGAAATAATTTCATATTTTCACATGATTTTCTTGCTTCGATATATTTGTTCAAAGTTTCGTATAAAGCTTGGTGGAATGAAGAGTGATTTTCACCATTACGGTTCATGGTTTTCTTCCAATTCGTTGAACCCACTATAAGAATTAAATATAGCAAGGAAGACGCACATAATTGTAGCATTAGTGGTTTTTGTATGGAAAATATGAAAGTTTTCTCATATTTGTTTCAACATTTTTCTGCTATTTTATTGTTAAAATTAATTTTAAGATGAGTAGCAATATAAGCTACTTAAACATTTGACAATTTTGTAGAGTAAAGAATCCAGAGAGAGCGGGAAACAAATCAGAATCAAAACTGTAGTTACCTCTGCTATTTGGTTTTACAGTTTCTCTGAAGACTTTTTATTTGTCACTAATTAGGTCTATGATGCTTTTCATAGTTTGTGTTTTTTCCATGGTGTAAGGTTTATTGTCAAGTAAGGCCATCTTGATCTGCTGGAAGTTCTATACTTGTAATTCGTTAAAAATTTCATAAACTTCTTTCCTGATATCAGTTAGCTTAGCATGCTTAATGAGAGGGTTATTTCCGATAGTAGTATTTATGTTCAACAAATCCAGTCAGTATCCGGGAAAACAATTTTCGCCCAAAACTATTTATTAACAGTAAACACTGCAAATTTTTCCTATAGGATAATGGCACGCAGAACAGTCCAATGAAATAAACAGACAATGGTTAAAATCAAATTGTTCACTGATCCATATTTATAATGACTGAGAATAGAGAAATGCAGGCAGAGCGCATTCAGTTCTAAAACGGAGACTAGGTCAGCAACGTGTGAAAGTCATTAGAAAATGATATCAGCTGCTGGGAACTTAGTTGAGATGATTATGATTAATTCGAAGATTAGCAATGCAAAAATGATTACTAGAGTTTTGAGATAGATCTTTAATAATAGGTACCAAATAAGATTGCTTCATGTGTGCATGGCACTTGAAGAAAATGGTTCCAAATGTTTGGTGGTGGACATTGTTTAGATTTAGTTTCAGTTTAGATTTATTGTAGCCTGAAAATTAATAAAGCGTATGGTAATAGTTAATTTCAGCAAAATGATTATGATTATTACAAACGGTATATATTAGGAGGTATTTTTATTATAAAATGAATTTCAGTTTTTAATAATAATACATGGAATTATTAATTATTTAATCCTAATACAGAATATGGTTCATAATAAAAATCAGTAAATGGAGCAAAAATTTTTTTTCCCTTTTCTGTCATGAGATTACGCCACTATACCATATCATAATAAAATAAAAGCTGGAATCACTGCAATTTACCTTTTCTTTTATTTTTTCTGTGCAAGCAGAAAGTATTTATAAAAGGAATGATAATTAGAAATTCGTAGACGGTGCGAAGTAATTCGAAATTTGCTCCAAGTGCTTAAATGAACAGGCCTCTCCTGAACATATTCTTCAATGCTTTGGTCTCTCTGGGAGAGATCTGATGGAGAATCCACTTACGGTACTGGACCTTTTAAAGGTTTAAAGGCGCTCATGGGCCTGGTCTAGCACTGCTGACCTCGGGGGCATGCAACAAACACAACATGATAATAAGAATTATCACCCTTCCTTCTAATTTTTGTATTTTAATGAAGACGTAAACATATAAGGGGGAACAAAATGGTATGTTTAAAAAGAGTCACGGTAAAATAAAATAAATTTTTGTTCAATAAATGTAAAAAAACAAATTATTTATAAATTGTTTGTGTCATTAGTCATAGTTTAATTAAGAATTAATTGTGTTAAGTCATTATTTCGAAGACAAACAACTAATTAAAGTTTTGATCATTTCTAATTAAAAATTGCATTAAATTCTTTTCGCATTCATTAATTGTTTTAATGACCTTTGAATATATTCCAAATTTCTGAGAGGGGCAGGGATTAGTCAAACTCTGTGTACTTGGATTGAAATCTTGGTTTCGGATATATTGAACAAATGAGCATCTTCGGTGAATCATTTGAAAAAAACTTCTAGAGGTTGTCCTTAAGGAGGTGTTTTCTCACCATTACTTTGGTATGTGGTGTTCCAAGAAACAGCCTATCTGTAAGCCTTAGGCGATACGCACGGTTTTCCTGAAAGAAGTTTTGTCTATTATCCATTGTTTGCGACTAAATATGAGGAAGGGCTACTTTGGTAAGTGGATTCTCATTTTTAGTGACAGTCAGGCCGCTTTAAAAGCGCTAAATTCTTTCGAAATCAAATCTAAAATGATTTTGGAATGCAGAAACCATCTTACAGAACTGGCAACTAGAAACAAGGTGATACTTCTATGGCTGCCAGGGCACAAAGGTATCGAAGGTATTGAAAGGGCTGATGAATTTGCTAAACAAGGATCGTCTTTTGTTCCCATCGGTGCAGAACCTTTTTGTTGGATCAATTTGAAGACCGCAAAAACCAATGTTCTTAAATGGGAAAAACAGAAAGTGTATGAAGCTTGGCTCAACACTCCTGGTCAAACCCACGCTAAAAGTATGATTTGTGGATCATTAGCGAGGATTGCCTCTGAAATTCTACGATGCTGTAGGCAGAAGATACATTTAATCGTAGGCTTCTTAACTGGGCACTCTTATTTCAGAAAATACCTCCATAAAATGGGACTGCTTAAGCAAGACCCTATCTGCAGGAAATATTATACGCAAGAGGAAATGGCCAAGCATATCATTTATGAATGCGAGGCCTTTCCCCTACTAGATTAACTTCATTAGGCATCATTCATACTAGAGGGTTACACCCAGACTCCATTAAAGAGTTTTCAGACTTTAATAATAAAGTGGGAGACCCGAGCAACTGGAACTAGGAAACATTGGGTTTCGAGTTAACAGTACAAAAAGCTGATAAAAGCAGAGGTGCCCAATGACATACAAACGCAACTCTAAGAAGAAGAACATCTGAAATTTCAATTAAAAAACAAACTTGAGGAATTAAAATATTTTTTTATTTATTTTAACTATTTTTTAAATAAAATTTTTTTTATAATATAAGAAACGCAGGCAGAAAATATCAAGCTTTTTTCAGTCGATAGAAGGATGTAAGGAATTTATTTAAAAGAATAAGTTATTTATTTTCTACAAATGTGGAAATTAGAAAAAAAAAAAAAAACAATTCAATAAAGAATTTATAAAATTCCTCAGTTATTATATACTATAAGAAACTTCAGATGCATTTAGCATTTTATACATTTTTTAAAAGAGAATTCGAAACTCATACGGAAGGATAGCAATTTTTTCAAGATATAATAACACAAGGGTAAAAAGGGAACTAGAGTTCATTAATCGAGAGCCAAAAATAAACTATCAAAGAGCCACCTGTGGCTCTCGAGTAGTAGGTTGGCTACACAACTGTAGTTTATTTAAATTGCCAGCAATGAATATTAAAACATATCTTCAAAGACGATGGTATCTCTGGCGATATCCAAAGTTCAACCAATTGCAGCATCTTTCACATCAGATGTATTAATGCTTAAGGTTTTTGCCTTGCCCCTCTCAATTTCCTAATTTCATTATAATTTAAGCTTTTTTTACTCAAATAAATTAACTTAAATGAATGTGCTGATGTCTTAAGGCAAGAACACAGTTTCATTGTATTATATATATATATATATATATATATATATATATATATATATATATATATATATATATATATATATATATATATATATATATATATATATATATCAACCGTAAATATTAATTAATAACAAGTGCTTATTAAAGTAGGGCAAAAAAAATTATTGTAGCCTGAAAATTAATAAAGCGTATGGTAACAGATAATTTAAGCAAAATGATTATGATTATTACAAACGTGTATGTTAGGAGGTATTTTTATTAAAAAATTAAATTTCAGTTTTTAATAATAATGCATGGAATTATAAAGTATTTAATCCTAATACAGAATATGGTTCATAATAAAAACCAGTAAATAGAGCAAAAAATAAATATTTTCCCTTTTCTGTCATGAGATGACGCCACTATAACATATCATAATAAAATAACAGCTGGAATTACTGCAATTTCATCCAGTAATTTAAACTAGACAATATTGGTTGCTATAGTTACGAATGTAAAATTAATAATTATTTCGATTAGTTAACTTCATCGCGAATACTAATCCAGGTGGTATTGAGAGAGTTATTTCCTCCCTACTCGAAAATGAAATTAAAATCTTAAACTTAAGGAGTCCTGTTAATGTTGCGATTACCCATAAAATTTTGAAATTGCTTTCAGGAGTAGCACTTTTTTCCATTACCGAAATTAAAAATGACATTTTAAGATTTAACGACTTCCGATCACACTGTTAACAAGTACTTATCATTCTAATTACAAAACCAGACAAAAATCCCAGAAAATCAACCAGCTATCACCCTATTTCTCGTTTTCTCATTGTGGCTAATATTTCTGAAAAGTTCCTTTAAAACGCGTTGCATTGAACATAAAATTCTGTAGCATTTTATACTTAGCGAAGGTTTAGCAATCTGTCAATGCAACAGATTTTGACACCTGCACCTAATCAGTAAAATCAACTCTTAATTTTATTGATACATAAGTATTTGTTACTTGACCTTGTTACTTTTCCTGTAATTTTTACGTACTAAGTTCTTCACAAGAAATATTCTTTCCCATATGCTCGTATGAAATCATGTTCTTAAAACAGAAGTGACGAAACTATTCATTATTGCTTAACAAAGCATTTAACAAACATATTAAACCCGCGAGTATCCTGATTCAATATCAACTTTGAGACTATATGCGATGTCTAAATTTAAAAATATACTAACAAAAAAAGAAGTAAATTAGAAAAACTTTAATTCCTGATAAAAAAAAGTCGCATTGTTAGATTGTAGAATGTTCAATTGCAGAAATTTTGCATTGGTCTTTTTAAAGAAGTAAATCTTAAAACTTATTTCTTACAAACTTAAAATACGTAAAGAAGGCTTTTTTATTCAAGTAATAAGTATATTTATGATACTTATTATGTTTATATATAAATAATTCGAACGCATATTTACGGTGATTTTCTGTAAATTGTTGTCATCTTATATATTTTTTTAAGATTCAGTTAAGGTTTGAAAGCAAAGTCTTCACATGTTTGTTTCACTTGGATAAAATGAGACTTACTTATTTCATAAACATTTTGCTTCAGTTTGGTCACCATTAATTTACTTAACATTCTTCTTTTAAGATATTTTATTTCTTGATAATTTCCCACCAGAATCTTCATTACCTTTAAAATATGTGTCCAAAACCAAACAAAGAAAATTCAGATGGGAATTTTGGCTTGTAGAGTATTTTAATGCTTAACAGTACAAATTGAATTGTTTTATGATGATCTTTTCATATAACTAAGAAATGAGAAATGACTACAACAGCCAAGTCAAAAATTTTTAGATATTGGTTGCAACTTGTTCTTATATAAAAAATCAAAGAAGCAAAATAAATACATGTTTGTTTATTGAAAAGTTTTTTAAGTGGGTGTTATGTGGGCTATATAAGTTTATATATTTATAAACTAACATATCTTGTTTCAGTTTCCTGAATCTTAAACAATTTATGGATAATGTAGCTTTGCAATTAAAACTGTATTAATAATGTTTAAGTAAATATGATCATTTTATAGTAGTGTAACTTTTATAGTAACAAAAAAATTCATTAAATATCAAAAAATATAAAACAGTTTTACCAACAATCTAAATATTATAATGTTTTAATGTAATATATTGAGTAATCTATTGTTTAATACAAAATGAAGGAACACACACAGAAATCCATATTTTTTTTTTTACATCAATCCATAATTTAAGTAATAAACATGACGGTAACACATGATGAAATAAATAAAGTTAAATTTACTTAGTTAATGCATTTTGCTTTCGAAACTCTAAGATAGAAAGAATAAACTACCTTTATTAGGTTTTATTAAGCTTAAATCAACATTCTCATTATAAAAATAAAAATTAATTGTATGGAAGAGAACATAAAAGAACAGTTTTTGCTAAAAGCTAAAATTCTATATTTATACTAAAATATAGCAAAACTAAAGTATAGTTGAATTAAAAAATTAGCATATTCATTCGGAAAATATACATAATAAAAAAATAACAAATGACATATATATATATATATATATATATATATATATATATATATATATATATATATATATATATATATATATATATATATATATATATATATATATATATATATATATATATATATATATATATATATATATATATATATATATATATAATATATATATATATATATATATATATATATATATTTAAATTTAAACTTTATTTTAGTTTAAGAAATCTGGGGTAATATGTTTGAAAAAGAACGATAATCACTAAATAAATGTACCACGATTATTTATTTTCACAACTCATTTATTTTATCAGCAAAAACGAAAGAAATGTACATTCTTTTTTTGTTTCACAATATTCATTATTTCTTCTTCTCTAATTCAATAAGATCTTCCATTTCCCACGTATCCCTGTTTTATTTTCCAGTTAAAACAACTGTCATTTCCCTTCTCCCACCCAGCTTCCCTACCATAAGAAGCGATTGTCTGAATCCTACATCGATCACATAATTCATCCTTCTCTATTGATACATCGTAGGCATTGTTACCTGTAGCTGTACTCGCTCTGTCATTGGCTCTTCTGTACTAGTTACATTCAGTAAAATACATTGTAACTACACTGATTACTTTCAAACAGGCACGTCCTCGCTCTATCAATGCCCGTTCTGTATTTGAAACTGTTACTGTTTACTTTGAAACAGTCAAGTACATTGTACTCTGCCACTGCCTGGGGATACTCGGACTCGCGTTAACTATGTTACTGGAAGTACTGAGAGTTTAAAAAAATGTTCTGATTACTGGTTGTTACATTGAAATATTGATTACGAAATACTGGTTAAATGTATTACTTCTCCTCCCTAATCAATTGTTTTAAACTCTCCTCAGGTAAACCAATTAATGATCAAAAATTTAATAACAATATTCACGAACCATAGATTTCAATCGACTTAATATGACAAAAATCTGAAAAATTTAATCTTGTCTTCTACTTCATTTGTATGAATGTGATCTTAATTATCTTCTAATATGCATCTTAATAAGATGTTGTGTTGTTGAAATTCTTATTTCCAATTTATTTTCTAATTTTTACATTAATATTGATAATCAATATTGATGACTGAAATCAATTTAATTTTCTTTATATGTAATAAATTATAAAATAATAAAATGGATTTCAATACAATGATATGAATAAAATATTTTCATTTTTTTACACATTTTTATTTTTAATTGTTTTAATTTTTTGGGATTAATTGATAATTTTAATAATAAATAAATTTTGAAATTTAAATCATCATTAATTAAATACGAGTAATTTCATACCTTTTGCCAAATAAATTTTAAAAAATCTAATATTAGAATTTATTAATATTTTTCCAAAATTTTAGATTGGTTTCTCAATGCATCAACTTATGGGTTTTTTATTTGCTTCTGAAAGTGTATATCGATTTTAAAGATTGGTCATCAAGAATGAATATTGTGAAGTTTCTAATGGAATGCTGAAATAAAATTATAGGACCATTAACAGCTTAAAATAAGATGCAATTTTTTTTTTTAATTTTTACTGGACATAATTTGTAACTACATTCTTTTCTAAGCCTCTAAGACATTAAACCACTAAAATTCACTGTCTTTGCAGAATTAAAAATTTTACGTGTTTTGTTCCTACGTTCGTCTACGTTAAAGATTTCGCTGAAATTTTAATTGTTATTTTACAATAAGAATATATGATTACTCCATGCATAAACTTTTATGTCTTGCTGAGCCAAACATGTTACAAATTTAGCAAATTAACCTATACTGATCACAATATTAAATTATCTCTGTTGTAGTTAAAGGGTGGTATGCTGGCGAGAAAAAGAAAATCTCATTGAAAATTTGTCCTACTTTACTGTGTTTGAAAATTTTAAGTGCATTTTAAGCCCATAAATAAATGCATATTTGAAGAATGTATTGAAAATCTTGTTGTAAGTTTTTAATTTCTTAACCCTTTTCCGTAATAGATAAGCCTCTTGGTACTACACATAGTTTTTATGATTTTCTTTTTTAACGCACTTTAGAACTTAAATCTTTGTGTCTAAAAAGTTCTTAATAAATGTTATTTATTTTGTGTCATTATATCTTGTATATCTAGAAACTACAATTGTATTTTGAATGAAAGCAAAGAACAAAGTATGCTATTAAACAAGTGTGATTTTCGATCATCTATTTAACTGTTTTAAATGCCAAGGAGTGTTATAAAATTTCTTCGATTTCGCGCGGTCGTAGTTACTGCAACACTTAACAATTGAATAGATTATACCATCGATAAAGGATTTTTTTATATAGATATTTTTTTATATACGTATAGAAAAAGCCACATCTTTTGTTATTGGAAAATATTTTTAGTGTTTGAGAAGCGTGTTCTGATTTTTTTATATATCGTTTGATATTTCTAGTGTTATTTTGACTAATTTCCTAATTTGTTTGTAAAATTTTATAAATGGTAAATTAAAACACGAAATCATTTAATAAGTAGGTGTTTATATAACCGTTCTAAAATTGAGATTAATCTTAATGCAAATAATATTATTTAAAGCTTTTATAAAAATGTTTACGCTCTTTGTCAAAAGTATAATTAAGGCGTGTTGTCCCCCATTTTAAATTACTGCTTCTATATAATATAGAGAAATAAGTTTTATATATATCATATGAAGAAAGCTTTCGAAGTTAGTTCTTTCTTTTACTTTTTTTATAAAAAATCATCCTTAAAAAAAGTAAAGACTATGGAAATTACCAAATTTATGTTATGAGTCGTCATTTTTTAAAAATAATTCGCTCATCAGTAAAAATTAAAATTATATGTGAAAGAATAAATCAAAAAATGAATTTTTACAAAAATAAATAGAAAATAATTAATTCCAAGGACTAACATAACATACAAATATGAAAAACTATTGTTTGTTCTGAGAATAGAGAAAGAACAAATAAAGATTCAGAAATCTAGGTTGGGAAAAGCAGTTCCGACCCCACTGGCGATAAACAATGTTGTTTAGATGGAAAAAAGATCCATCCGGAAAACGTTAAACTCTAAATCAGGAGTCTCCCAATTAGAGCACTCGGGAAAGACCCTGTATCATGAATCTGCCCACAACAGCAAATAGTTTATTGTTTCTGGTAAAAGTTGGATAAAAAAACACATAATAATAATAATTCGGCTTATTTACTTGCTAAGTAAAGCTTAATGAGAATCGTAATACACAGAAAATTTAACTTAAGCATAACCACTTGCAAAAAATTGAAATGAATCCCATCATCATTACAAACTAAAGAACATCTCGCGGTTTACCTTCGGTAATTATGTTAGGATAAGGAGTATGGCATAAGTATGTATATCTGTTTGGGATGCATATATTTTGAATAAAACATTTGGTTTTTATCCTGAAGATTTCTCATTAACGCAAAATCTAAATTAATTTAGATGAAACCGAGGGTGATACACTTGTAAAAAAATTGCTAAAAATATTTATTTAATTTTGATTTTTCATTTACCAAAGTATTGTCGAGGTAGACCAATTTTGCTTGTATTAATCTTTAAAAAAGATTTGAAATGAGTTGGAAAATCTTAATTTCATTCGCAATGATATCAAAGTCTTCGGAACGATATTAAAGTTTATCTTCAAAAATGTGGCTTCAAAATCCAAGTAAAAACTCAGACTCAGTAATGTGGCTAAATATTTCACATGTTTTAAAATGTATAAAATTGTTTTTACGTAATAATAATTGCAACTATATTATTTTCTAGCCGAACAATTTGTTATTAATGTAATACCTTATGTAGGAAATTATGTCATATTATTCATTGCCATTATTATCGAAGAGTACATTAAGTTCTGAAGAGTATTATTTAAAATTTATGTAAATCAGTACTAAAGTAGTATATCGCTTTTTATACAGTTTTTTTATCATGATTGTGTGATACCGTGAAAAGTAAAGTACATTTCTTGTTTAACAAAAACTGTGATAAATGGTACCACAAGATGTATCATCTATTTAAAAGTCATAATTTCTTGTCACGGCTTTAACTTTCCAATAATAGTCCAAACCATCATATCGTATTTGACAAGCATAACTTTTATTTGCACTACTGAATTTCTTGTATCAGAATGACACTCTCATTAAATTGAAACAAATCTTATTGAGTAAAATTATAATGAAACTAATAGAAATAACTAATCCAAAAATTTTCATCAATCCTACTGTAAACTATACAATATAATAATTTTTAATAAAACACACTTTGTTGTAAAAAAATTAATTCTTGATGTACCAAATTATAATATTTTATATAAAAGGACAAACTTATTTATAAAATTAAAAAAATATAGTTGTTATTAATAACGATTCAGACATGATAGTATAATTTTAAAGCCAGATTACATCTGATAAAACTTAAAAATAGCATTGTCAGTTGCAATATTTTTGTAAGCAAAAAGAAACTAAATTTAAACTCCAAAATATTTAATATTATAAAATTACAATAACTGAATAGTATTATTGTATTCATTAATAACTATACAAAATATAAAATATTTAATATAGTTATTTGCAATATTTTTTAAGCAAAAAGAAACTAAATTTAAATTAAAAATTTTTAATGGAAGTTATTAATTAATACAATAATAAAATTCATGAATTTCAATTTTAAAACTTTTTTACAGGGATTTAATTGCGCCGAGCAGGCAGCCGAATGGTTAACGCTCTTGCCTTCGATTCAACAGTTCGATGGTTCGAATCCCACCTTGGGTATGGATGCTTGTAGTGGTTCGGAATCCACTTTAAACCAAAAGTCCCGGCCTAATTAGCCCTCGTGTGCAAAAAAAGACCGTTGAGTGACAAACAAACCAAACCAATCAAGACGGTATTACATTCATGGAGCTCCAGAACAAACGTCTATTTCCTGTCGTATAAATTTACCAGAAAAGCCAATGAAATACGATTAATAAATTTGTATAGAAAACTTATTTTTTAGCTATATGGTAAAATTATTCCTGGTTTATTTCAAAAGAACGAAGAAAGTTAAAAAATAAAGCTAAAATTATAATAAAATTTGTTAAGTAATTAGAAAGTGAAAATACGACCTGATATTTCTGTTGTTATATACTCGTCTGATTTGATTTTTCAGTGTTGCTTTTCTTATGTGTTGGGTATTAATCTTAATATTGTTCTTGGTCTATTGCGATTTATGGCATTGTAAATGCTGTAGATTGCAATTTTCGCAGTAAATATTCTGTTGTTTCTAAGAAAAAGTAACTAGAAATATGTTAGTAACACACAGGTCATGCATGTCCGATTAATTTTTGAAGCACTATAGTGACGGCATTTCTTACGATGTGGCGGTCTTCTCAAAGACTGCTCTTTCGATGGCGTCTTGAGCCTGGTCTTCTAGTACATGACATCTTTCGGGCCCACTGGTCCCAAATTCTCTTAATATTTTAATGTTTAGTCCACAAATTACTTTTATTTTCGAGCAGAAAAAATAACCAAATTTAAGAACAATAACAAATCCAGTAATGAGCAAATGTGAAATTTTATTCAGAGTAACTTCCTTCAGAAAAAGAAAGATCATATCAATATAGAGCTCTAAAATTAATCAAGAGACCGAGAATATCTAAAATTTATTATTTTCTTAAGTAGTCTAAATAAGAAAATTGAAATTTAAAATGGTGTTTCATAATTTTAAAGCAAATAAAATTCAAATTTTATAATAACCTTCTTATTAATATTATATCTTAAATTTTATCCTCTTTCTCCCATTTTTTAAAGGAAATAAATCAAAAAAGAGCAAATCATGTTCTTGATAAATACTGAGAGTTATGCCTTCATTTAAGTAGTTAAGGTTGCAGGTCAGAAACACAAAGTTCCTAAGCCCGTGGCAAATGTCCGCACATTTTTCAATAACAAATTTGTTGCTCATATACTTTAAAAACATTTCACATTAATTAAAAAATATTTCAGCGGGAAATGTTATTAAATATCACTTCACTGCAAATCCATTTGAAATGGCAAACAATTATTTCGTGCACCGGCAATCCGTTATGCAATTTATGTTTCGGGTGTGTAGTAAAATTTATATCTTTCGATCAGTTTATATATCGGATTTCAAAGTGTATAGTCACATATATTAACATCAAGAAATTGGACTCTTGACGATAAATTCCATAATTTGTCTATTTCGCTAAACTTTTTTCAATATTCATCTGTAATAAATACTATAATATTCTTTTTTATGGTTACTTACTTATGGAGACATATTTTAGATTTTAGTACTTGATTAATAATTTTATTACTTGTTTTTTTAACAGCAAAGTTAATTGAAATCAATTATAACAATTTCAAGTCAATATTAAAAAAAATGTTTACCATTTTTTTTATAAGTGAGGTACAAAATTTTTATAGGTTGAAATAATATAAGCGATGTCAATAAAATTTTATTGAAATATAATCTGTCATAATAAAATTGAGAACTTTGAAAACTGTCGCTGTGAATTTTTTTCCTAAGCTACCAGTGTACACAGTAAAAATAGATTATTATAATTATCGTATTACAACACATAATGATAAATGCCTAAGTAATACCAAATATCAACTTCAATTGATTTGAGTTTGATCTAGGTTCGAGAAATATCACATTATGGAAAATGACTAACCTAAAATTATGACTTAAGTATTCTGTAATCAATCTTTGCATAAATAAGTAAATAAGTAATTCTACTTTAGTATTGTATGTAATCAAGGATTTCTTATATGTATTATCAAGAAAAATGTACTCAAATTTTTTACTATGTTTTTTAACCAATTCTACTTGTATTAAAGACACATATTGTGTTACAATTTGTCCAACTCGTCTTCGATTTCAGCTGATAAGACATTCATCATTTATAAAAAGAGTAAATTGCATTAATTACTAGACACGCTGCAAAAAAATCTTAGACTGTTCTTGTAGAAAAAGCATGAGAAAGGCAGTAACACTGGTTGTCATTTTGAGATGCGTTCGAAGACTTACCAGTTGTCGACGAAATAATGTCACGGATGACCATATCGAGGCTGGGCTTCACTTGAAACAAGGTATACGCGATACAAAAAATAGACAAAATCTAAATTCAAAAATATTTAATGGTGGCTAATAAAATTTAAAAATATAAGTAATTCCAGTTTTTAATATTTTTTACAGAAAGACTATACTCTATGGTTTTTTTTAACAACTTGGAATATAGAGTTTAAATTGCGCCAATTTCAGGAGGAGGAAAAACCTTATCTGCTCCCATGATTTATACCCAAAAAAGACCAATCAAATCTAGCTTCAGAAGGAAAATCCAAGTTTGCTTTGAACTGTAAATTTCAATGTATTTTATATTTAAATAAATAATTATTAATTTCATTCACGTTGTTTAAATTCTAACAAAATTTCGATAAACACATACAATAAATTGAGAGCAAAGTTTATAAATTTTATTAATAATTTATAAAATTATTTCTCTCCTTTTTTTAACATTTCTACAAGAAAATAAATGAAAAAAGAGCAAATCATGTACTTGATAAATACCTAGAGGTATGCCATAATTTAGGTATGTAAGTTTAAAGAAATTGAGTTGAATAAATTTAATAAAATAAAATTGTCATAATAAAATTGAGAACTTTGAAAACTGTCCCTGTGAATTTTAATTCAAAGCTATTAGTATATATAATAAAAATAAATTTTTAATTATAACATAAATACCTAGAAACACAGAATATGGTTTTGTACGGTTAAATAATGCCGAAGATCAGCTTCATATAATTAGAGGCTGATCTAGAGTCCAGCAACTAAGTTATAGACTAGGGATGGGACCTAGTTACTTTTCCTGTACTTAGTACGTATTGAGTACAGTTAATTTTAAAGTAATAAGCATTTTACTGATTACATTTTGTACTTGTTACAATTTCTTTATTACTGCCATCTATCGGATTAAAGTATAATGACAAGGTTTTTAAAATTTTATATATAAATTGAATAAAATCTAAATTAATAATTAATTAAAATTACATAAGTTGATCAATAATATTTTATATTACTCCATAAAATTAATTAATATAATCAATATTAATTAAAATTATTATCATTTTAAATAAACATTCACTTGAATATTAATAAGAAAATCTATAAAAAATAATTATTATTTATGCAACATTTCATTAATTGAAAGTTTTTGTTTCTCCTGTAATGCTTCAATTTCTAGTATTACGCAAAGAAATATAAGTAATCTATCCAGTGTCTGCTGACAAAGGCGCGGGGGACTGCACTCCTGCCCCCACCCGGTTAGGGCCGTGACACAATCTCTGGAATCGGATTTGGGCATTGAATAGAAGACTATTAGCAGCAAAATAAGGCTCACTACGGACGTCATACACAAAATTAGCAACTCACCTTTGTCTGCAAATGACACTGAATTATTACTCATTCATAGTCTTGAGCTCACTAAGCTGACGGAAAAACTCACCAAATTTCAAAATAGGAAAGACAACACACATGGAACTGTTAAACCTACACCTAGAATAGTAAATCGCCCTCCGGCTTTTACAATTCCTACAGAAAACAGATTCGAAACGCTTATGCAGGTTGAAGAGGATGATTCAATTAATAATAATGAAAACTTCCCACCTTTACTTCAAATCACCCATAAACCACCCAGGATTAACTTAAATAAAAGAAAAAATGATGAATCTATTAACACAACTAATAAAAAAACGAATGATGCCTCAAATTCACAAGCAGAAAACAATGAAAATGATGAAATTCAATTTAAGCCGGCAAAAAAGAATAACAGAGTTTCACCCATTGTTATAAAAGACAAGAACATCAATTGGAAAACTTTACAAGAATTATTCAAACTAATAATATCTCCGGATATTCTGCCAAGATGACTGGATCTGAAATCCTGACACTAAAAATTGAGTCGTGGGATACTCATCGTAAAATCACTAAACTTCTGGATGATAATAATACTTCTTATCATACTTTTCTACTCCCTGAAGACAAAAATTTAAAAATTGTAATTAGAAATTTACCACTCATTTATACTCCTGAAGAAATCACAAACGAATAAATTTTTGAAGGCTTCCCAGTTCTTAAAAATACTCAAATGAACAAGAAAGTTGACGGCAATAAAATAAACGTACCATTATATATAGTGACATTACCCAAAAGCGACAAATTTAAAGAAATATTTAATATAACTCATCTATTTAATTTAGTTATTAAAGTTGAAAACTATAGAGGCTGTCAAGGTACCACGCAATGTTTCAGATCTCAGGGTTTTCACCTTGCGCAAACTTCCTGTCATCATAAATTCAGATGCGTCAAATGCGCAGGTGACCATCATCATTCTCAATGCACAAAACCTACTACTACTCCTGCAAAATGCGCAAATTGTGGTGATAATCATCCTGCTAGCTACACAGGATGTAGCAAATTTCCAAAAAATAAGTGTAAAAACACAATTGAACAAATAAAAAACAAAATAGTGCCAAGCACTAATCCTAATTTACCATACGGGGATGCTCTTGTAAATAACAACGAAACCATAAATAAAACAAAAAAAATATATTATAAATGAAGCCAACTCATTGATAGCTGAACTTCAAACTCTGATTAATTATGTCAAAGGATCAGGAATATTCGAACTCACTGCTCAAGTTAAACAACTAAATGAGAAAATTGCCAAGAAACAGGAAACTTTACAAATTAACGATGAATAATTTAAATCGTAACTTTTCCCCAATACAAATCGCTACTTGGAATGCAAATGGAATCGTTAATAAAATCTCAGATTTTGCAGAATTTATCGATAAACATAATATAGACATCATTCTTCTTACTGAAACACTTTTGACTCCTCAAAATGACTTCAAAATTCCCAACTACAAAATTCACAGAACGGACAGACTCCACCACAAAGGAGGAGGAACTGCAGTAATAATAAAACTCCACACCCACTTTAGTTCTACTACAGGAAATGGATTCGAGGAAGCATTTGTAATTATAAATCTTCCAAACTTAAATCTAAAACTCACTAGTCTTTACAACAGGCCACAAAGTGTACATTTAGCAAATGATATCCTTGCTATTATTAACAATAAATTTCCTACTATTGTTGGAGGCGACCTTAACTGTAAAAATGAACTTTGGGGATGCAGATCTACTAACGAAAAGGGAAAAATTCTCAGAACCATCACTCAAAATAATAATCTTAAAATTATTGCTCCAATAGAACCCACCCATTACAGCCCACATCTAACTCACGGAGATATTTTAGACATTTTCATAACTAATATCAACAGTCCTATCTCTGCTAACACTATAGTTGAACTTTCATCTGATCACTTACCTGTAATTGGCTGCATTAGACTGAATAAAATTATAACATTAATGAACTTATATCCCGCACAAACTGGCAACTTTTCTGTAACATCTAACACAGATAACGCCAATAGAGAACAAGTTAATCCACAAGATACCTTACAAATCAGTGAAACCTGCATCCTAAATAAACAATTTTTAGAAAATTACATTACGGATAATATTAACAAATTCAATCAAGATATTATTGAAGCGAAGAATATAGCAACAACCAATATTAAATATGAATATAACTACCTAAAACTTTCAACAAATATCAGAGATCTTATCAAAGAAAGAAATCGCACTAGAAAGAAATACCAAAAAACTTGGAATATATATTATAAAACCTTAAATTAAATAAATTAATCAAAAAATCATGTGCTGAACACAGGCAATAAAGCTGGAATTACAAGATCACTAACATAAGTACTGAAAATAATTCTGCATGGATACTTGTAAAACAACTTAAAAATAAAAATCATATAAACTCTCACATTGTTGGATCAAATGAACCTGTATATTCCACCAATGAAAAGCTGGATATTTTTGCAAATTCTCTGCATAATCAATTCCAACCAAATCAAAATATTAATACTAACTTCACAAATGCTATTGAACAAACAGTAACTCATTTTATAAGCAATACTCCCTTATACACCAGTATCAAACCTACGAACCTCTGTGAAATAACTCAAGTTATCAAGAATATCAAAGTTAAAAAAGCGCCAGGTGCTGATAATATCACCAACAATATGATTAAAAATTTTCCATTGGATTATATCAAGAAATTAGTCAAGATTTACAACAACTGCCTACAATTTTCTATCTTTCCCTAAATGTGGAAAACTTCAACAATAATACTCTTCCCCAAACGTGGTAAAGACCATAGAAAACCTGAGAATTTTCGACCAATCAGCTTACTTCCTACATTAGGAAAAATTTAGGAAAAAATAATTCTAAATTGAATGAAAGATAACATTAAACTTCTTCCTACTCAACAGCTTTAGAAAAGATATCTCTACTGTCAAACAACTTGTTAGGATAACTGAAATAATTGGTAATAACATGCATAAAAAACTTTATACAGCCATGACTATGTTAGATGTTTCTAAAGCATTCGATAGAGTTTGTCATGAAGGACTCATTTTCAAATTTATCAAACTTAATGTATACTCAGATATCATTCACTTAATCTATAACTATATCAAAAATCGCTACTTCCAAGTTGGCAAGAAATCCAAACTTAACACAAAATTGAAAAGACTTTATAGATTTCTATGCTTCGCGCCATTGTTACTTATGCTTCCCCTGCTTGGAATAATATTGACAAAAAAGAAAGAAGTAAACTTCGAAATTTTCAATATAAAATTTTAAGAATTATAGCAGATGTTCCCTACTATGTGAGAAATAAAATTTTTTAAAAGACCTCAAAATAGAAGACATTTTAGTGCATATTCATAAATTAAATAATAGTTTTTATGAAAAAGAGCAAGACATTGCAATACTGCAAATTTGAAAGTATTTTTACTTAGACACTTGAAAGTATTTTTACTTAGAATACCTCCTGAAATTCTATTTAGCTCCGCCCACTTGCACTGCTTCACGATGATTGGACATTAGGATTCCATTGCATTCATTCCTCCGCTGTACATTTCAACTCTACTCCGAAATTACTTGTGAATTTTCTCTGCTTTGGAACTGTTATAGATGAAAGAGTGAAGACACTCTGGTGAAAACGATGAAGACACTCTGGAACCACCACAGACACAAGAAGGGAACAAACCTATTCGCTTATTTGAGACCAATAGGTTTTTTAAATTTTATATAATTTATAAACATAAATTATATAAAACTTATAAAAAAATAAAATCTTCTATGTATTTGATTTATTTTATATTCTATAGTTGTATATCGGTTTTAAAATAATATATACCCTAATATTAGTATTTTAAAATTTTAATGTTACTTGGGTTTTCAAAATATATATATATATATACAAAAAAAGAAATACATTCTTCCAAAACTTTATTCTTGGCGCAGCATTTATAATTTCGGACCTTCTGCCATAAAACCTTACCAACCGTTTTTTTTTTTTATAATTCAAATCTACCAGTTTAAATAATAAATAAAATCTTTAAATTAAACAAACAATCATATATGGCGTTGTCCATTATATTTATTATCTAAAGCCAATGGTCAGCTTCACATAACTAGAAGTTGACTTACTCCAGCTATCATTTTATAGAAATTTCGGTTTTGGACGTGGTTGTAGTAAGACTTGTTCTTCTAACTGTGCTCGCTCCGTAAACCAGAGTTGCAACTAACTAGCGGATAGGGGAAGTAAAGTTTTCTTCGATAGAAAAAGTCCTCGGCTATTGAATTCATTCTTGCCAACCCCTAAATGTGTGCACAACCGACTGGCGCGGATGTATACAAATTGCTGAATATCCTTCTTAATTTTATGTGCACAACCGACTGGCGGAGTATATACAGTCAGTATTACAACTATCTGGGGAGTGCAATGTATGGTTTTTAAAGTTGTGTAAACTTTGCAAATTTATATAAGATGGCTTTAAAACGAAAAATATCTTCAATACAACAGGCTTATTTTTAAAGTACTTTAGTGAATTATACAATTGTCAAACTTCAATTATTATTTGCTTGAATTTAATTATTAATAATTTACTTTTATAAACAGTAATGAAGCATAACTTTACTTATGACCAATAAATTTCTGAAAAGCAATTATAAATACTAAATGTGTATGTATTTACATTTAATATTCCCAACAGTTATAATTTTCTACATTCACATTTTAAGAGATGCAATAAATATTGAAATACTTAAACTCGTAAAAAGATTTTTTCAATTAATAAATGCATTTATTTAAAAATTTAAAATTTTGAATTCAAATACTTTTATTTCTAGTAACATTTTATAAAATATAAATGAGAAATGGATAATGAGTTAAATAATTTCATCATTGAAAGTGTAAATAGACAATATATATATATATATATATATATATATATATATATATATATATATATATATATATATATATATATATATATATATATAATTTCTGCAGAATTTAGATGTGTTAAATTTGGTTCCAATATGGAATTTTATGAAGAAATAAGTGTCTTTCATAAAACTTACAACGCTTGTATTTCTTATTTTGACATGTATTGTAGTCAAATTATAAATTTACTTCATGCATTGTTTGTTATATCATCAAATGGCTCAATATTATTGTTCTTAAAATATTTAAATTTCAAAGATCTAGATCCATTATAATCTTTTCAATGTAAGTGATGTTGAAATAAAAAAAAATCTTAAAATACATAGGTACAGCAAAAAGTGTTAATTTTTATCTATGTCAGATAACAATAGGAAGCCAAATATCTTACTTATCCTTTGAATAATCTATCAGTAGAAAAAAAAGGCTTTAAAATACAACATCTATAGTACAAAAGAGCTGTATTTTTTAAATAAACTTTACCAAAAAATTAAAGTTTGCTTTAGTAAATTTGTATCATGAGAAATATGCCATGAGTAAGTTCTTAAAGGATGTTTCAGTCATAAATTAAAAACTTGATTTCTGTATACTTGGACTGTGGTCTAGATGTTGACATCACCCATAACTATTTCCTTGCTTTCTTGCCTTTTTATTACTTTCATATGCAATATCTAAATTCTACGTATCAGACTTCAAGATTTTTAATGTAGAAAAAATGTGGTATTAACATAATATATGGACAACCATCTCGGCAAAAAATGTCATTAAATGCAATAAATTTTTGTCATATAAATTATCTTTTATTTGTTTCAATGTAGTTATTTTTTTATGTTTCCTTACATTAAAAAAATTATAATTAGCAACATTTTATGACAGTTTCTGTCAAAAAAAACATTAACTTTTACTAATTAAATAGAGGCTTCCTATAATTAGTTTAAATGTGTTTAAAAATTTACTGACATTACATTTTTCTAAGCTAATACAATTGTGCAAGAATACAAAATAGGCCTTGTGAAATCAGATAAATTAATCTATATGATAATAAAAATATGTAATTAAACTGCAACAAAAAAGTGAAATCAGAATTCAAAGACACTAGATTTTTTTAATTTAATTTTTACTTTTATCACTAAACAATACTAATAACTAGTTAAAAAAAACATTGAAAAATTACCAGTTGCAGCTATGGTTATTGAGTGTACCTTTATAGAAATAGTCATATGGTATATAGTAAATTTATTTGATGTTAAGATTATGGAAATAAGATGTGATAGTGCTGTTTGTTAGAAAATTATTACTAGGCTATAATTATAATTGCATAGAAACAAAAATCTTTTTCTTTTAATTTTTTTCAATCTGAAGGAAAAATTATAAATGAACAATGTAATTAGTTTAAACTAAAATGAATTTTATACAAAATATTCAAAAATTTAATTAGCTATGAAAACTGCACCATACTTTTGTAAGTTTTATTAGGAAAAATAGCAACAATCAATGATTAAAAATATTTTATTAGCAGTTATACTTTGTAAACTTTCTCTTAAAATAACCAAAATTTTAATATTACTTAGAGCAGTTAATTCGAGCAGCATGATTCATAATTTCATGACAACCAAATACAAATTACATATGCAAACCGATTTACAAACAAATAAGAATATCACAACTCTCGACTGCATAACATAAGAGCGAAAAATATGTACCCTATCTTTAAAGAGTATTGATCTTCTAGACATATTAAAAAAAGTCAAGTCTAAGTAAGCAAATGATATCTAAGAACACTATATTTGTAAAAGTACCAATATGTACATTTTTCAAAGACAGTGCCTAAATTTAAGTATTCATAATTTTATAAATTTTAAATTCTAGTACATAACATGGAAAGAATACTACATAGATAGCTATTTTTAAAGATTAGCTAGCTAATGCAATTTCTCACCAAGTCTTTAAGACATGTATTACTAAATAAGATTTAGTAAGAGCATGCCTTTAACACTGGGAACATATGCAATATGTTCATTTAATTACAATTAAAAATGTACTAATTTCTTAAACAAAATAATTATAGGATAAATTAGTTAAAATTATTCTTGAGTAAATATAAAGTTAGAAAAACATAACTTGAATATATCAATAAAATAAAAACAAATATACAGAAAACAAATGAAAAAAATGTCTTGAATAAATACAACTTCATATTTTCACTGAAATTATAAATAGAATCAAATATACTTACTTTAATAATGAACATGCCTGAAATTTCTTTTAAAAAAAATAATCCAAATAAAAGTTTATTAACAAAGACCTCCAAGTGAAAAATCTAACTATTTTTTGTACTATTAAAACGAGCCTGGAGACATATAGATTTATTTGCCGGTTCCTTACTAACACAACTTAAAGGAAAAGAATTGTTAACCAATACTGCATCATATCTATTTTTTAAATCTTTAAAACCACTTTCTAAAACTGCTAGTTGTTCATCTGTTCCTTTCATAATGCATTCCTGTAGAATGGCTAAATCTGATAATAATGATTTTTTTCTTTCTTCATTACTTTTTGTTTTTTTCATGATCTCTTCTGATAAAACAACATGTTCTACTTTTGATCTATCATCAATCACAGATAAAGAATCTGAATCCATAACCGCTGAAGGCAAAACTTTAGGATAAAGTAATAAAAACCAGGTTGCCAGATAGATAACAATTCAACAAAAAGATAAAATTCGCTAAAAAAAATGACCAAACTTGGAACTGGGCATCCTTGAAAATATGGCATCTGTTGTTCATTACACACGTATATAGGAGAATCACTATTTTTTCGACAATCTTCATAACTTACTATCAGAATTGGGAAAAATTTTACAATTGAATATACCTTGATTATTTAGCGATTTTTTTATTTTTTGACGCTTAGATGCGACTAACAAGAATATTTAAAGAATTATTTCTGTGCATTAATCACAAATTTATTGTTTTTGTAAAACCGAGGGGTTAGCCGTTACGCACATTTTTTAAATAATACTAACCAGCTAAATTGATTGAGAATTAATAAAAATAAATGCTTTGATAACATAAAATAGAAGAATACACTTTTAGAGCTCTATTTTACTACATGAAATCCAGTTGATCAAGAAAAATTTGTTTACAAATATTGTTCCGATGTCAGTTCCAGTTAAAATATGGGTTCAGAATATTCGTTTACATCTGATTAAAATGTAAATTGTTTGCATTTAAAAATGCATGATTTATCGCAGTCTTGCATTAATTAAATGATTTTTAAATAATGCTGCCTAGAAACTTTATATAAATGCATTTTAACAGTAACTCCATTTTATTTCTCAATCTTAAGTTATAATTGAAGAAAGAACCAGCTTAACTGGAACCGATAACTGTTTACAGATGTAAATAAACAAATAGATTATGCTGGAATTGTGTATTTAAAAACTGCTGCATTATCTTAATATTTTTGATTGAAACATTCTTTAATTTTCATAAAAGTATTTATAACACTTAAAAATACAAATTTAACAATGCTGATAATATTGTTATTTTATTTTTGCATATTCAACCTGAATGGACTAATGGTGAATAAATATTATCTGTACTAAGTCATAATATTTACATTTTTTAAATCAACCAAAAGAAAAAACATTAAAACTATATTGCATATAATAATACTAAGTAGGTATTTATAATAAATCTAAATTTTTAAATATATATATTCATGCTCTTCACTTATAAGGTTAAAATTTAATACTTAGGTATGTAAAGTTTTTCAAAAACGAATTTATTTTTCATTTTAGTGTTAAACCTGGAAAGAATACTACATAGATAGCTATTTCAAAATGTATAGCTAGCTCATGCAATTTCTCACCAAGACATTATTACTAAATGAGATTCAGTAAAAGCATGCCTCTTTATCATTGGGAATACGCATCTGTTCATTTACAGTCTTAATAAATATAAAAGTAGCAGTTCCTTAGCCTTGGATATTCAGTTTTTGTACTAACATTCAAACCAAGTTTCAGATGCATGTTAATACTGGTCTTATGAGAGTTTTATATAGGAATCGCGTTCTATTTCGAATTCTAAATATAAATTTTTCGAATCTTTCATTATAATTACATACTATAGAAATATCAAAATTCTAATAACTAGAGACAATTTTTTTTAATAAATCTCGATTTTTAATATCCTTGGTAGTGGGACCCACCTGAAAAAAATTACATCATGGCACAATCTATCACTTACATGAAACATGCAATAAAATTTACTTAACGATGTATTTACTTATGTACACATACAGTAATATAAAAATTAGAGTTTATTACCACTCTGAATTTAATTTTAATAACAAACAAAATAATTCACCTAATTTTCACTGCTTTTGCAATCATTGCACCTGGTTGGAGAATAAACAATTTTAATCACTTCAAAGACATTTTTTATGCTTTCTCTGCCCTACATACTTTGTGAGGTATGAAACAAACTGACCAGCAACAGATCTTTTAATGGGTGACCAAACAAAAAAAAATATAGCTTTAAAATACTATGGAATTGCTGAAGGAATACATTCTGACTTAGTAATTATAGATTTGGCATATTGGCACCCACACTGACTCAGGGTGAAACCCATATCGGCAACTTTATTACAACCCTTAATGTCGAAAAGCTCGCGAAATCCATCATGTTACGTAAGCTAGAATTAAGTGGAAATTTTAAATAAAAAAGTCTGTTAAAATTTTACAATGAGGCATTCCTAGATTCTTTAGCTATTTTTTTGACTCCAAAATGGAACTAACAAGATGGCCACAACAGAAAAGCTATACAAAGATAGGTTTGCCAGAAATTAAATTTTATCACCAAGATATATTTTTTGCCAAACCAAGGGGTATATGATTCTACACATCGCACATGTACCTAATCATGTTACATCATACAATTGCAAAAAACATCTTGATGTAGTAGGCTGTGAAAATCTTTTTGCACACATGTTAAGGCATTTCATTTAAGTGAAGATAAAAGTATAGGGTAAACAAGAAAGTTCTTGCCATTTTAACAGTCATTGAATAAAGAAAGAATAAGCATGCAAATTAGTGTTTGATTTGTGTGAGACATCGGCCAGTTAAGAGTAGTGCTAAAGAGTAGAGAACTGTACACAGGGTAAAATGCGCCAAGCGTGTGATAAACTGGCTTAACGGTTCGGAGTTTTTTTCATGACGAGATTTTCATTTTATGACTCAATGTGATTGTATGACATGCGCAAAATTTGTTTTGTGTGCAACTGTTACCCTAATACAAACTTAAATCTATATATTCATTGCTTTTAAGTTTTAGTCTAGTACAGTTCTATTTAATTTTTCTTATCCCCATATTTATCCTTCATTTAAAATACTTGTGCATTACTTTTTCTGCTATGCCTTACCGGCAAACTCCTATACCATTTATTACTAACACACTTAAAATTTTACTTTGCCGATCTTGCATTTCTATATTCATAATTGAATTATTAACTTACTATTTTTAAGCAAGCCTAATTATTGGCAGGTTATTAGTTTCTTATTTATTAAAGGTTCTATTAATAGAATGAAATACTTTATAGGTATTTAAACTAATAGCTAGCATTTCTTTAACTGCATTAAAATTTAATATTTGCTGCTCTGCTTATCATGGTGATTATTTTGGCAATTAGCCTAATGGTGGGTATTGGTAAAATGACATCTGCCCACAGATACTTAAAAAGTAGTACAGGCTGACAAATATCAAGTTTAAAAAAAATGAAATTTGTTAATGTTAGAAATTTAGCTTTATTGCTGGTTGTCACTGTACTAGGTAACACCACACTGAAGTTTTTTTAAGGTGAGAGTAATTGCACGGTATATTAAAATTCAAGTTTCAATAAATTTGTCTCTAGTTATTAGAATTTTAATACTTCTATACTATTAAATTATAATAAAATTTTGATTTTTGGAATTTGAGAAAGTGTGCGATTTCAAAGTTGAAGTTTCAACGTGATCAGCATTGGTAACCAAATATTGCGCATAGTGGCATAATCTAGGTCGGCGACAGAAATGTGGAGCGCTTGGCACGAATATTAGAGATCGCACCAAACCTGTACAGCTTTGTTGTTTTTACAAAGAGTAGGAATATCAGTTGTATAAGAGCAGTAAAAATTAATTGTAGTCACACTTAGCAATTTTTTAAAATCTTGCAAAAATTTGGCTGCAGCAAAATCACTAAAATTGTAATCTTCCAGATTACTTTAACAAGTATTTGATACATTATTTATATCTCATAATATGCTCAGTTAATTTTACTGGTGTAATTTTACAAAATTAACAAAATATGCAGATGTATAGATTTTAAACATCAATTGTAAAATTATATAGTCGATATATTACCAAAAAATTATTTGATTAAATTTTATATTAATGAATTTACATCAGCAAATATTCATGTGAAATTCATTTTATGCCCATTTAATTTATTATTAAATAAATAAATAAATAATTAACAATAAACATACAGATCTCTTGTCTACTGTTGTCACCTCCTGCTCTACTTCTTTGCATCAGTTATTTGTGTAGGGTATACACAGAATATTGAATCGATGAAAGCCATATATTAGTTGCACATATACTTATTATTCTTGCATCACACACATTCAGCTTTATTGTAATCTAGTCCATTTTTAGCTTTTGACACTGCCATATCACGTTTCCCTGCCCCCCACGTTCCTTCAATTGTATTAGTGTGGGCACCTGTCTGGATTCTTAAAAGTCAGACTTTGATTTACCTTCAGATGTACAAAGGCTTCATTAGAGAGGCAAGACTACTCTTCCAGCAGTCTGAAATTACTGCCGAACTCAGAAGAATAAACTCTCTAATCATACTCAACAAAAACAGACATTCTATCATCTACAACTTTCATAAACCATTTACCTTCTACACATTTTACCTGATTAGATTTACGTTTACCTGAAATTTATTCTTATCTATCTCAACAATAACACTGTCTCGACCCAATTTAATGCTGCTTTCAATTATTTATTCCATATGAACCTTACAGCAAGAAGACTGAAAATGAAAAACAGTTTTTGAAGAACATTTTTTCTCTTTCATATTAGTCAGTCTTACTCTCATTCACCCACATATAAACCTAAAATAAATTTTCATTCATCATCAATCTGCTCAATTAAAAAAAGGAACCCTTTCTCACACTATTTTTAATGTCTTTTCATTTTAGATTTACAACCTCCATTCGTATTCATCGCTTATCTTTCCAATTAACCAATTTCATATCCTTACCACACTTACAATACTCATATCTATCAACAATTAAACCAGCTTTCATACCGAATTCCAATTTCTCCTTCGTTTCATCCAATCCATACAAACACCTTAAATATACATTCTCATCATACCACATAACACCATCCTTTCCAAACATTCTTGTACTCACCTCAGACATTCCCCATGCAGCAGAAATCACAAAAGTATTTCAAAGAGAATGCTGATGAGGAAACACACAACATAAAATGGTTGAACTAAAATTAAATGTGGTAGCAGCAGACTTTGATCAAAAGGATTACCAAAATTCCAGGTAGCCAGAATATTTTTTGGAAGATAGTGAGTGAATGAAAATAATGAGGCATTGTTTCACAAATTCAGGTCAGGAGACATATCGTGATGACAGTATTGTCAGGTGTATTAGCCATTCAAGTGGTTCACTATGAGCTGCTACAAAAGAGATAAATGGTCACAGCTGACCTGTACTCGCAGTAATTCGAACATGTAAACAAGGTTTGCAACAGAAGGACCAGCCCTGGTTAACCTATAAGGTGTACATTTTTTGGACAATACTGTGAGGTCGCATGTTGTACTAGGAACACCACACAGCAAATTGATAAGCAAAATTTATGCTATTCTCCTTACTTACTTGACCTTGCACCATCACAACACTATTTTTTAGATGTTTTTTATTTGGGGGAAGAGAGGGCTATATAATAATAAAAATTAGACACATGTATAAAAATTAACTATTTGGAAAAATTCATTATTTTATAAATCAATAATTAAAAATCATACAACATACGATAAAACTGATGTCAATTTTCGGTATAAAGATACAGGAGAAACACATTTAACATGTTATTAAGCATATAAATCATGTATAGCATAAAACTTTTTAATGAAAATAATAAAACACATAGAAAATTAAATTAAAAGTATAATATAGAAAGTTATTTTAAAAGTACAATATCTTATAATTATAAAAACCACACATGAACACTGAATAAATAACAAAATTGATGTCAATTTGCGATACAAAATTGGAGTTTAAAATAAGCATTGAATTAAAATATAATACAACTTTATGCATACAATGGTTAGATACATACAAATAAATTTTAAGTAAACGCATACGGTGATACCAAACCAGTAAATCTTTGAAATGATCTTTGTTCGATTGTGTAAAAAAAAAACGCTTTTTAATTAAAAGAAAATTATTAACATATTTTATAACTCAATAACTAACACATATATTATCAAATAATTAACTTAAGAGCTGTAACTCTTGAATATAAAAAAATTCACATTATTTACACAAATGTTACTCACCGAAGCTGACAGGCGAATGAAATAGAAAATGGCGGAAACAAATCTGAATTCCATACGCCTGCGCGGTATTTAAAACTAACGGGGGTGGCAAGAATGAATTCAATAGCCGAGGACTTGTTCTATCGAAGAAAACTTTACTTCCCCTATCCGCTAGTGGCTCGAGACGCTTGATAATCTGCCAAACATATTTACAGCTTACAGCTAGTAACCGTTAGCCGTAATATTGAAGACGAACAGAGTTCTACACGCATCATTTGCTTACAATAACAATATTTGAGAACATATAAATTTTTATATAACTGGTAGATATAAAAATTAAAGAAGTTTGGTAATATGCAGAGTACAAATTCTAAATATAAATAGTACAAGTATTTATACCACACCCATCACAAAATTTCCAGAAAAACCATTCAGTACTATAATGGCAAAATCAAGATGTGTTTACGTGTTCCATGTTTTCACTGT
This sequence comes from Latrodectus hesperus, assembly GCA_037975125.1. Classification (NCBI taxonomy): domain Eukaryota; kingdom Metazoa; phylum Arthropoda; class Arachnida; order Araneae; family Theridiidae; genus Latrodectus; species Latrodectus hesperus. Next base: position 6,461,039 of record CM075853.1, read on the forward strand.
ATGTGTCAATTAAACATTAAGCAATTTAATTTTAAAGATTTTACATATTATTTGACATTGAATTACTACTTTGTTGCCCGCGTTTAAATTGTCGATCATTGAGACAAAATATAAGCCGCACCTACTTTTTTCAGCTCTTTGTATGTTAGGAATAAAACAAGCGTAGATATATTCTGTGAATTACACATGATTTCTTAATGATTCATTCGCTTGAAACGAATATTTTAGAGACTGAGAAACTTTCTATTTCTTTTTAACAAATTGACACTCATGAACATGAAATTAAATTACCTTTAAATAGTTAAAAGTGTGCTGAATAAAAGAGTACCTCTGAAAACTGTACTACTGCAAAAATAAGTTAATGATCTTAACTGGTAGATATCAAAGGGAACCACATTACAATTAAGTATATGTTTTTATTTTAGATACAAATACTCCATTAAAGGGTTATTGGAATTTATTAATATAGTGGGTGACTCGAGCAACTGGAACTGGGAAACATTGGGTTTGGAGTTAATGGTACAAAATGCTGATTAAAGCAGAGGTGCCAATGACGTACAAACCCAACCTTCAGAAAAAGAAGAAGAAGGTCATCAAAATTGTTGTTTATTTAAATTAGATTTTAAAGAAGCAAGTTTATCTGATCTTAAATTGGAATTTAGTGAATACTCATTAGAAAATTGATGATATAATTGGTTTTATAATTTCAATATAAACTGCTAACTTTAAACTTTTTGTGTTATTAAAACAATAGCAACAGGTGGAAAATTATATAGTGATACAAATTGCTTCCTCCAGAGCGATATATCAACAATCCGCTGCAAGGGAATTTTATAAATTAAAAATTGGTCTGCATTCCGTCGATTACGGATGCTTACGCCTCTGTATTAGTTCATTCACACAGTTTTCGAAGAGTCACAGCATTATTAACTTGAAGGAAATTGAAAGTTGTTTAACATTGCACTTAGTCTTTCATATTTGTTGCCAGCAATTTAAAAGACATTTTGAAACTCATACGGAACGGTAGCATTTTTTAAGATATAATAACACAAAAATATAAAGGGAACTAGAGTACATTAATAGAGAGCCACAAATAATCCTTCAAAGAACCACCTGTGGCTCTCGAGTAGCAGATTGGCGACAAAAATGTTGCAATTGGTAGTTGATTTGAATTGCCAGCAGTGATTTTTAAAACATATCTTCAAAGACGATAGTATCTCTGGCGATATCCAAAGTTAAACCAATTGTAACATCTTTCACATCAGATGTATTAATGGCTAGTAAATTATTGCCTTGACTTCTTAATAAATTAAGCTTTTTTACTTAAGTAAATATAACTTAAATGTCTTAGGGCAAGAACACAGTTTCATTGAATTAGATGAAAGTAAACCGTCTCTCAATTTAGTGAAGTGTATATTAATGATTTTCAAATTTTATCGATAAAATTTCTAAATATATATTGGTGCAGAATGGCCATCGGCGTAGTCTTGGTTTGGTTTGTTTGTCGCTCAACGGTCATTTTTTTGCACACGAGGGCTAATTAGACCGGGACTTACGGCTTAAAGTGGATTCCGAACCACTACAAACATCCATGCCCAAGGTGGGATTCGAACCCACGAACTGTTGAACCAAAGGCAAGAGCGCTAACCATTCGGCTGCCAGCTCGGCTCGGCGTAGTCTTGAACACACAGAAAAAACGCATTGCAGAGACTACATCCAGTGGCGAAGTAAAAGTTAGCCTGTTTTATACATTTTTCATAACATGCAAACGCCTGAGGTGTTTTATCCTAATATTATATTAAATTACTCAGATTAATATTGCTTAGGAATTGTAGTAACTGTTAACATTTTTCTTGAATTTAAGACGTTTTTTGCTTTTTAACCTAAAAAAATAGTCAATTCTTTCCTTATAAATTGAAATAAACAACCATTATTTTCAAACATTAGCTTAACTAAAATATCTCTCATTCTTAATCATAAAGTAAAATAGTACAAAATGATAAATCAAAGTTCATAGACCTTGACATTTGCATTAAATATATTTGACCTATATATTGATATCGAATTAGTTCAAATATAAATATATATAAGGTTACATTCTTTGACTGATGATAATAGTTAAAAAAAATTAATGAGAAAATTTTTAATTTTAATAATTTAAACTTCTATATAGAAATATTTTGGACTATTCACGGTAACTTAGTAATAAGGATTTCCTCCTTCAGAGTGGAATGTTCTGGATTCGTTCCTCATCACACTGAAGAAAGGCAATGAGTGTAAGGCTTGCTTTTTTCTAAATGCACATTACCTGGAGTGGATATTTAACTGTTTTCCAGGTTTCCTTCTTTGTAACACTCAAATACTGTTCATTAGAGATCTTCAATGAGATAAGGAAAATGAAACGATGACGAATAACCAAACAACAGTTTCTAGCTTAGAAGCTGTTTAAACATTGACTGCTCATAAAAACTAATCTAAACTCCTTGGCACGACCAACCATGTTGGCCAAAGACTACAGTGCCCATAAATGTTTTCATGACTGGGTACCTTCTGGTTCGAAGCATATGTCCCAGTTAGGTGGTCAGCCTAACGTAAGACCCCCAGTGTTTAGTTCCCAAGCATCTTTACTCAGTTAATCGACCCACTGAAGGGATGAAAGGCTGAGTCAACCTTGTCTAGCCCGAGGATCGAGCCTTGGACCTGTGTCATGGGAGCGTGAAATGCTGCTACTAAGCCACAGGTTTGACTGCTCATAAAGTATAAAATATTGAGACAGTTAATTTTTATAATATTTGAGCATTCTTTTCCATTATTAAGAACACAAGCATTCTTGGAAATTATTTCCATATTCTAAAATATAAAAATATATCTGGAAATGAGGTGGTTGTAAATTTAACAATATTTGAAAAATTGCTTTTAGTACACTTAATATTGCTTTTAGTACAGTATGCTTAAGAACACTAGCATTCTTGGAAATTATTTTCATATTTTAAAATATGAAAATATATCTGGAAATGAGGTGAATTATAAATTTAGCAATATTTGAAACCAACAATCTAAATGTTATAGTGTTTCAATGTAAAATATTGAGTAATGTATTGTTTAATACAAAATGAAGGAACACACACAGAAATACATAGATTTTATTTACATCAATCCATAATTTAAGTATAAACATGACGGCATAAATAAAGTTAAGTTAATTTAATAATTGCCTTTTTTCTTTAGAAACTCTAAGCTAGATTGAATAAACTACCTTTATTAGGTTTAAATCAAAATTCTCCTTATATAAATAAAAATTAATTGTATGGCAAAGAATATAAAAGAACATTTTTTCTAAAAGTTTAAATTCTATATTTATACTATAATATAGCAAAACTAAAGCATAATTGAAATAAAATAGGCATATTTATATGGAATCATAATGAAAAAATATACATAATAATAAAAATAACAATGGACATATATATACATACACACACACACACACACACACACACACACACACACACACACACACACACACTATATATATATATATATATATATATATAATTTAAACTTTTTTTTTAGTTTAAGAAATCTGACCTAATTAAAATTTCAAATAAATATGCTATACATGTTCATAAAATAAAATTAAATTTTTAAAAGGAATAATGGCAAAAATTAAAGTTAATGAAAATTGTTAAATACATAACAATAATATCAAGCTTAAAAAATGTGATATCATTTAAAAAGAACGATAATCACGAAATAAATGTGCCACGATAATTGATTTTCGCAACTCGTTTATTTTATTAGCAAAAGCGAAACAAATGTGCATGATTATTTTATTTTGAAATATTTATTATGTCTTCTCTAATTCAATAAGATCTTCCAATTCTCACGTATCTCTCTTCAATTTTCCAGTTAAACCAATTGTCATTTCCCTTATACCACCCAGCCTCCCTACCATAAGAAACAATTGTCTGAATTCTACCTTTAATAGTCCAAACCATCATATCGTATTTGACAAACACAACTTTTATTTGCATTACTGAATTTCTTGTCTCAGAATGACACTCTCATTAAAGTGAGTAAAATCTTATGGAGTAAAAATCATAATAAAACTAATTGAAATAACTAATCCGAAAATTTTTCATCAATCCTACTGTAAAATATACAATATAATAATTTTTCATAAAACACTGTTTGTTATAAAAAAAATTAATTCTTTATACCAAATTATAATATTTTATATAAAATTTATATAAAAGGACAAAAAATTTATAAAATTAAAAAATATAGTTGTTATTAATAACGATTCAGACATGATAGAATAATTTTAAAGTCAGATTACATCTGATAAAATTAAGAAATAGCTTTGTCAGCAGCAACATTTTTGTAAGCAAAAAGAAACTAAATTTAAACTCCAAAATATTAAATGGAAGTTATTAATGAATACAACAATACTATTCAGGAATTTCAATTTTAAATCGTTTTTACGGGATTTCATAAGGTATTGCGCAGAGCTGGGAGCCGAATGGTTAGCGCTCTTGCCTTCGGTTCAACAGTTCGTGGATTCAAATCCCACCTTGGACATGGATGTTTGCAGTGATTCGTAATTCACTTTAAACCGTAAGTCCCGGTCTAATTAGCCCTCGTGTGCAAAAAATGACCGTTGAGCACCAAACAAACCAATCAAGACGGTATTGCATTCATGGAGCTCCAGAGCAAAAGTCTAATTTCCTGTAGGATAAACTTACCAGAAAAGATAATGAAATACGATTAATAAATTTGTATAGAAAATAAAATTTCCAGCTATATGGTAAAATTATTCCTGGTTTATTTCAAAAGAACGAGGAAAGTTAAAAATAGAAAGTAAAAATTATAATAAAATTTGTTAAGTAATTAGGAAGTGAATATACGACCTGATATTTCTGTTTTTATATACTCCTCTGATTTGATTTTTCAGTGTTACTTTTTTATGTGTTGAGTATTAATCTTAATATTGTTCTTGGTCTATTGCGTTTTACGGCATCGCAAATGCTGTAGATTGCTATTTTCGCTATTCCAATGTTCTGAAATCTTGGAGATGGTAGTAAATATTCTGGTGTTTCTAAGAAAAAGTAACTAGAAATATATTAGTAACACACAGGTCTCGCATTTCCGATTCATTTTTGAAGTACTATAGTGACTTAGAAAATATCTGGAGAGTTTTGTTCTCGATAGTTTGTAGCTTCTTAAGATGAATGTCAGCTGAACCTCCGAAAATTGGCAAGCGTGGTTGAACTACTGGACGCTGCGTTGACCTATTGGATATAAATGCTGCATGCGCTGTTCTAAATTAGTTTAGTGAAATGGTAGTTATAAGTTAGTCTCATCTAGAGTTAATCCTGAATATTTTACCTTGATAGACAATGGAATTATTTGCTTATTATTTTAATATTATTGATTGGTATTTTACTCCCTCTAGAAAAAACTGTAGCTTGTGTTTTGAATATAATTTATCCTATTTTCTAGGCAATAAACCTAATGGTAAGTTTGATTAAATTTTCATTACAAGCATTAACAATTATTTCTTTATTTAAAACTGATATAGCAGTATTATCTGTTAAAATTGATTAAACAGTATTCGAGTGTTTGAGATATTACTTATAATAAGAATAGCAAGGATTCTAGTTTACTAATTTTTGGTACTCCGCTAAAAATGTCCCTAACATTTATGAAAGTATCTTTATACCTATAACTTGAACTTTTCTATTATTTCAATAAGTTTGAAATAGTTTATTTAAACTATCTTGGAATTTTAGAAACATTTATTTTTAAATTAAATAATGTATCGAAATTTTAACGAATTATTTCGCGATATCTGAAAGTACTGCTCCTGTATATACTCATAGACAAAAAAATCAGCGCACCAAGAAGGAATCGTGAAATTAAAATTTAAAATTAAAATTTAAAATGGTGTTTCATAATTTTAAAGCAAATAAAATTCAAATTTTATAATAACCTTCTTATTAATATTATATCTTAAATTTTATCCTCTTTCTCCCATTTTTTATCATTTTTTAAAGGAAATAAATCAAAATAGAGCAAATCATGTTCTTGACAAATACTGAGAGTAATGCCATCATTTAAGTAGGTAAGGTTGTAGGTCAGAAACACAAAATTCCTGACCTGCAAATGACCACACATATTTCTCAATAACAAATTTGTTATTCATATACTTTAGAAACATTTCGCATTGATTAAAAAAATATTTCAGCGGAAAAGTGTATTAAATATCACTTCACTGCAAATCCATTTGAAATGGCAACCAATTATTTCGTGCACCGGCAAATCCGATATGGAATTTATGCTTCGGGCTTGTAGTAAAATTTATATCTTTCGGTCAGTTTATATATCGGATTTCAAAGTGTATAGTCACAGATATTGACATCAGGAAATTGGACTCTTGACGATAAATTCCGTAATTTGTCTAATTCGCTAAACTATTTTCAATGTACACCTGTAATAAATACTATACATAATATTCTTTTTTTATGGTTACGTACTTATAGAGACATATTTTCGATTTTAGTACTTGATGAATAATTTTATTACTTGTTTTTTAATAGCAAAGTTAATTGAAAATATTTATAACAATTTCAAGTTAATAATAAAAAAAATGCTTACCTGGTTTTTTTAAAAATATGGTATATAAATTATATAGTTTGTTCTAAAGAGACTACACGCAGTCACGCTACCCTTCTCCTTGAGTAAACACATGTTTTTTCTACAAGCGTCTCGAGACAGAGCCCGGAGCCTCGACTCCCAGAAGATTTTGGCTATGATTCAGTGACTTGGCGATGTAAAGAAAGCGATAAGTTTCTCTGGCTAGGAAGTTTATCTCATTGTTCAACATGGCGGATTTCACAGCTACGCTTTCCGTTTTCCTTTAGAAAAATATATCGATTTAGTATTGTTATATTTTTATAAATATAACAAATTATTAGTTAATTAATTCATCGGAAATATAATTTCTTTGTATTATAAAAACAATGGATGTGTGTGTATTGCGTTTACATGATCTTTTCCTCTCTAAAGATTAAACGACTTAGTATTGTTATATTTTCGTAAAAATAAGAAAGAATTTGTTTATTAATTCATTGTGAATATAATGTCTATGCATTATTAGAACTATTAATTATTTATTCATAAATAATTTACTATTGTTTATAAATAGGTAAGTTGTTATGTTTATTATACAGATTATGCATAAACACTTTTGACATTATTGCAAACAAAGTAGCTGAAAAATATTTTATGCGAAGTTTCTACATAAGAAAGAATTTTATTTTTTGAAATTTATTTAGCTTGATATTTTGATTTATCTAAAGGAAGAGAAGAATTGTAGTTAATATTATATGATTCATTGTTTCTTTACAAAAATATTTCTCCTAATTCAGATTCTTTATTTTAATCACTGTTCAAATTCATCACCATCATGAGAACAGTATATTTTTTCATCAAGTACATCCTCATTGGGTATCTTCTGCTGAAATAGTTTTCTTCGAGAACTCATCTCTTTCATTTTCAGTTAATTTTATGTTTGTACATTATTATTTAGAAGTAAAACGGCTAACAAGAATAGGAAAATAATCTGGAGCTCAAAATTGAGCTGCTTATGAGAAAACGTTTTGAAGCAATATTTGTGGCTTTGGGCACGGAGTCATCCCAATGTTATATGAATTCTGAGAAATTTAGTGAAAAAAATTTATTTAGTTTCACCCTCAGTTTTTTACATATGATATTTTATTCCCATTTATATTTATATCTTTATTAAAACACAAAAATCAGAATGAAATGTTATACTGAGTGTCTTTTTATTCATATAAATGAAATTTATAAATTTTCCCGTTTTTAAAGAATATAAATCTTTTTGTATTTCAAATAAATGAGTCGCATTCTTAAATTGAACTACAGATGTTCAATATTTACAACTTGTGATATATCTTATTTTGAATTTTTAATTTAAAAAATAGACAATGTACACACTAAATAGCAAAATATTTTTTATTCAGCGGATTTTTATTGAAATTTATATTACATACAAAGTTTATTAAAACAAATCATGTGTGCAAAAAATGCTTTAAACAATTTTTATTTTGAATTAACAGCTATTTTAATTTTGGCTTAGGAAAAAAAATTTGAGATTCTAATTTATAATTAAAGCATGATAGTGTCAAAAACAATTTAGTCAAATTAATTTTATCATGAGAATACAGAAATGAGAAGGAAACGTGATAATGCAATTCACACTTCTGTGTTACTTTCATATTATCACATCCACCTTATCTGCGAAAAAATAAATGTCTTCAGCACCATATAAAATACAAATAAAGTTGTTATCTATTTCTATTTTAAATATGGTGCTAAGATATAAGCAAACTATTCCGCTTTTCCTTCATATTTCGAAAAAATATTAAAACTTGCAAACATATACAAACAAATCGACTAACATGAACCTCGTTTCAAATTAGACCGGGGAATAAGAAAACATAGGGTTACTAATATTAAGTCTGAACAATAGTCACATTTTACACCGCCAAATTATTGCAACTACTCTCTTCAAGTGCGCATGCGTTAGAATTCCCATTTGGAGCCGACGTCCCGGGCCCGGTCTCGAGACGCTTGTATGTCTATGCATTATTAGAACTATTAATTATTTATTCATAAATAATTTACTATTGTTTATAAATAGGTAAGTTGTTATGTTTATTATACAGATTATGCATAAACACTTTTGACATTATTGCAAACAAAGTAGCTGAAAAATATTTTATGCGAAGTTTCTACATAAGAAAGAATTTTATTTTTTGAAATTTATTTAGCTTGATATTTTGATTTATCTAAAGGAAGAGAAGAATTGTAGTTAATATTATATGATTCATTGTTTCTTTACAAAAATATTTCTCCTAATTCAGATTCTTTATTTTAATCACTGTTCAAATTCATCACCATCATGTGAACAGTATATTTTTTCATCAAGTACATCCTCACTGGGTATCTTCTGCTGAAATAGTTTTCTTCGAGAACTCATCTCTTTCATTTTCAGTTAATTTTATGTTTGTACACTATTCTTTAGAAGTAAAACGGCTAACAAGAATAGGAAAATAATCTGGAGCTCAAAATTGAGCTGCTTATGAAAAAAGTTTTGAAGCAATATTTGTGGCTTTGGGCACGGAGTCATCCCAATGTTATATGAATTCTGAGAAATTTAGTGAAAAAAATTTATTTAGTTTCACCCTCAGTTTTTTACATACGATATTTTATTCCCATTTATATTTATAATATCTTTATTAAAACACAAAAATCAGAATGAAATGTTATACTGAGTGTCTTTTTATTCATATAAATGAAATTTATAAATTTTCCCGTTTTTAAAGAATATAAATCTTTTTGTATTTCAAATAAATGAGTCGCATTCTTAAATTGAACTACAGATGTTCAATATTTACAACTTGTGATATATCTTATTTTTAATTTTTAATTTAAAAAATAGACAATGTACACACTAAATAGCAAAATATTTTTTATTCAGCGGATTTTTATTGAAATTTATATTACATACAAAGTTTATTAAAACAAATCATGTGTGCAAAAAATGCTTTAAACAATTTTTATTTTGAATTAACAGATATTTTAATTTTGGCTTTGGAAAAAAACTTGAGATGCTAATTTATAATTAAAGCATGATAGTGTCAAAAACAATTTAGTCAAATTAATTTTATCATGGGAATACAGAAATAAGAAGGAAACGTGATAATGCAATTCACACTTCTTTGTTACTTTCATATTATCACATCCACCTTATCTGCGAAAAAATAAATGTCTTCAGCACCATATAAAATACAAATAAAGTTGTTATCTATTTCTATTTTAAATATGGTGCTAAGATATAAGCAAACTATTCCGCTTTTCCTTCATATTTCGAAAAAATATTAAAACTTGCAAACATATATAAACAAATCGAATAACATGAACCTCGTTTCAAATTAGACCGGGGAATGAGAAAACATAGGGTTACTAATATTAAGTCTGAACAATAGTCACATTTTACACCGCCAAATTATTGCAACTACTCTCTTCAAGTGCGCATGCGTTAGAATTCCCATTTGGAGCCGACGTCCCGGGCCCGGTCTAGAGACGCTTGTGTACAGAAGGGCCACAGTGCAATTAGAATAATTTTTTTTGTGCAGCTTAAAAGTTAATTTGTTGACAGTTATCACATTCAAGTATTTAGTTCTATGCCCCCAGTCAATTTCTTGTCCTTTTATCGTGTGTTTGTCCAAAATTCGACGAAAATATCCTTTGGCGAAAATGATGTCAGAAGTTTTGTTGATGTTGAATTCGATTCTTCATCAGTTAGCCAATCTTGAATTCTCACAATAAATTTCCTATCGCTGAGGTAGTGTTTTAGGATGTTTATATTTACATAACCAAGCGTCAAAGCCGCTTAAGAATCGCCAGGTCCTTTTACACAAATACGAGCATTTTGTTTGTGTATATTTAAGTCTAATAAATGGTTCACGGATGAAAGAAGCTTCATTTTCACTGTCGAAAAGGATGATACGTTCGTGGCTTTGATCATCAGAATCGTAAATTATTACTGCCACTGCTGGTAAAAATGAATTACTTTGTCCCTGAATCTAAAAGCTCCAAATATTAATTTATTAATTTATTAATTAAAAATTAAATCCAAATATTAATTATACTTTGAATTAGAAATTAGGTGATTTTGACAATACTATTTTATTTTTTTAATATCTTCATGTAATAAAGTATGGTGTTTTGCTTTACATATAAAACACAAGATCTGCGATGAACAAAATTTTAATTGATGATTTCCGAAACAATTCAAACATAATAAATTTTTCCAGATGATATTTTTCCAGTTAAAGTAACTGCAGCTTTAAATTTATAACACTTTAATAAATAATGAGAACCATTGCAGTGCCGTTATTTCAGAACGGAATGCCTGTTATTATGTGAAACATTCTTAGAAGTATAGCACTGATTGTTAAGCAATACTTACTTTTTAGTATTATGACTGTTTAACATTTCGAGTGAAATACATTTTGTGTGAGTTTAAGATCTCCAAAAAACATTCCAAAGTAGAAAATTCTTCTTCGCCAATTTATCGTCACCATAAATGATACGTTTTCGGATCTATCTTTTCTAAGAAAAAAATTGCCAAACATCTCTAGACATAGCCTTTTCGCCAAGAGATTTTAATCCACGGATAACTTCATCAATTGTATCAGATAATTGTTCTTTCGGAGACCAAGAAACTATTATCCTTGTAGAAAACATTTGTGGCAAACCATGTGGCTTCAATTCAAAAATCCCTGTCATGAGCAGTGGAGAAATGTTTCATCAAAAGATAATGCAGCTGTTCTCATATAAGTAGAAGTATCTTATCCGTTTAAACTGTTTGAGAATAAATTGCGGTAAGAAGGTCCAACTTTTCTATGAAATGATAAGTATATACAAAAAAAATATTAGTGACAATGTGGTTAGATACGAAATGTAAAATGAATTTAAAAAACTGAACTATAAGCAAAATATTTCATTTGCTGTATTTATCAGTTCATTTTTTATTGATATTCTGAGTAGTAATTAGTATTTTAAAATATTGCATATACTTTACGTTTTATCCTTAGATTTGCGTATAATGTAAACCTGGTGCTCAGAGCCATTCTGAGCACATGGATGGAGAAGAGATTTGATGAAGATGAACTTTATTTGATAAGATGGGTGCAAGACTCTGAGTTTCCGAAAGAATTGAATGCTCTTAAGGATAAAGGTGAAGTAAATCCAGACAGCCAGGTAAATAATTTATATTATTCTATTGATTCTGTTGGTATAAATAGAGTTGATGACAGATTAAAATACAGTTATTAGTCATTTAGTGAAAAATTTTCAATACTGTTACATAAGGCCCATAAACTATCTAACTTAATTATAAATTGTTTCAATTTAAAGAGTTTGGCATGCTGGCCCTCAACTGTTGTTGTATCAAATCTGGCCAAAAATCAAAAAATATTCCCATGATCTGGAGAAAATGTAGTCTTGACTGGTTAAAAAATTATGCAGATAAGAAACAAATAGAAAGTTATAAAAAAAAAATGAGGTCAAAGCAGAGTATATTTTGATGTGTCAAAAGAAGAGATAGTTTACCTTCTTGTGTAAATGGATACTTTTGAAAATAATTGATAATATCCGCGAAAAAGATTGTTATGTGAGAGTAGTGGTAGTCAGGTCTTCATTTGATGTATTTAAACATGCAATTACGAAAATATTTTGTCACCTTGTAATGAATTGTTTTAAATTATTTTTGATTTACATTTGCTTTTTTGTGCATACAACTAATTTGTACAATTTCAACTGAATTAAATTGTTAATTTATGTATGAAATTGACACTTGTTTATTCTGTTGACAGTAACTTGGCAAGCCAGGTGGTAGGTTCTTTCCTTCAACTGTGAAAGGCTCTCTAGAGGCAAAATGAGGTGTGAAGTGATTGTTAGATGTGACTTGAAGAAGAGAGGTCACCGATTAAAAGTGACAACCTTCAACTTATATATATATATTGTAATCATCCTCCATTTAATTTAGTCATGTTAATCATAATACGCATCAAACTAAGAATTAACTATATGTAAAATAATACTATATACATGTTAAAATAAAATTTTAAATTTTTAACTTCAAGATATATTTAGCATTGATTGCATGTTTTAGTTCTCATTACTGCTAATTAATTACAGAAAAATAATAAGCTTATAAAAATGATGGATAATTTAATCTGTAAAGAAATTAAATTTTCTAATATTTTTAAAACTTTAATTTTTTTATGAAGTTATTTATTAACAATTAACTTGTAAAAGATACCCTGATAGAGGAAAAGTATATTAATAACAAGTCACTACATGCGACAAAAGGAAGATAGAAAATGCAAACGCATTATAAGAATACTTTGACAATCCGCCATGTTAAATACGATGCACTTGCTAATAAGAGGTAGCTTTATTGCTTTATGTACATCTCCAAGTTACTGATTTGCGACTAAAATCCTGCTACTTAGTTGAAATGTTTTTAAATTACAATCCAATAATAACTTAGGATGTGTTAAACGTAAAGTCATAAACCGCGTGTTACATACGCCATTTATATTCTTCGAAGTGTCTGACAGGCGATGTCTTACCTCCGATCATAATTAAGATGTACAATTAATTGAAAAGAGGTAATTAAATTTAAAGAGAAGACTTTTTCAGTGAAATGGTGGAGAGGGGCATTTCAAACTGGGGTAACACTTATGTCTGATTCGCCGTTCGGCTTGAACTTAGCGTGGTTTGTGACTTAAGCGCAATGTAAGAAAGTATGTATTTTAGCTCTTAAAGAATACGACATTTAATTAGATTATAATTAAAATAAATTATTTGGAATACACATATATATATCCCATAGCTATTTCCACTACCACGTGCACGGGTTGTGTAACATATGTCACAATGAAGTGATCAGCTCAACGCGAAAGAAAAGATTCCCCAGAACAGTTTGAAAGAATCGCTTAATTAATTAAAATATCAACTAATATATACCTATAAACTAGTTTTTTAATGTATTTATAGTATTAATAATTAAAGATTACCTGGTAAAAAAATAATAACATACATAATCCCCACAGATTATACATCTCACAATTGTCGCCTGATTTCTATCAATCAGGAGATATAAGCTTCATCAATTTATTTACATAGATCATTTTCATAAATTGATCTTTGTCATGAATGCCATATATGGTTACATATAAATGGTTTAAAAATAATTTATACTATTTTAAGTTTTAAAAATACCGGTGGTTAATCTAAAAACGAAAACAATTGTTACGACAGGTAGTTTTGCAAACTGCTAGATGTCTTTTTAATATATATGGAAACTAAATATGACTGAATTTAACTAATAAACTAGAGCAACTTTTTATGCTAAAAATTTATCTTTAACATCAGTGTGACGACGATTTTGGGAGTTTGACGGGGACTCAGCCCGTGAGCTTTTTCTCCTTCATCGGTTATGTGCTGCAAAGCCATTGACTGTTAGTAGGATCGGTGGTGAAACATCAGTGTGTGAAATAGTTAATGTGATTCAATGTTGTTATTACAAATCTGTAGTGTTACTTAATTTCTAATATGATATATTTCTAAGAATTGAAAAAATATTTTCATTCAAATTTCAAATATTGTAATATTTACAATGTTTAAAAATATTAAATATTGTAATACATTACCATTGTAATTTTAAATTAAAGCACATTCCGGCTGAAAGTAAAAGAAGAAAGGAGAAAGTTTAACTTAATGGAATAGTAGTTAATAACTGAATCTTCTAAATTATTTTAATAATTTATTTCAAGGCATAAATTTATGAAATATAATCTCATTTTAAGTGGTTCAATAATTTCTCTGTTACTTAAATATACAACATTTGAATTAATAAAAATTACAGATAAGAAAATAATAATTATTTGTCTATGTAAAAGTACTTATAAATTTTGTAGGAAAATTTCCCTTCCGATTTCTCATCTACTCAATGCTTTCTTTCTATTAATCCACTTTTCCTAATAACTTAAATAATGTGAGTAGATCGTTCCTCGTACGATAGACTCAATTTTTTCACATAAAACTTTTGTACTTGTTTCTCTAATTAAAATTTGATGTTAGTTTATATATCTCCCAAGAACTTTAACATAATAAGAAAAATAAATATTTCTTCATTTTAATTAATAATTTAAAAACTATTTTTAAATACATTTAGAAATAGTTTGAATTTATTTTTTTCTTAAAATAACAAGTAAATAAAAATATTTCTCTCAAACGGTGGAACTGAACAATATATTCTTACAAAACCTTAAATCAGCCGTGGCAACCTAGTTGGAATTGTAATTCTCGAACGTTCTCGAAACTGGAAAAGTACTCGGCTCCAGGCCCTCCGGAAACACCTATTCCAGTTCCCAGTTGCATAAACTACTGCTAAGTCGTTACTTCAAAATTAAGTAAAGCCCCACTCAATTACAGGGATACAACGGCATACCCTCTGAGTTTGCCATTCCATAGAGCGCTATACTTTCCAATTATTAAAAAAGGGAAAATTTTCTACTTGCCAGACGTTATAGGTAAAAGTATATTTTTAATTACACCCCATTTGCTTAGTGGTCCTAGAGTCTTATGAAATGGTAACAGTCATTTTATCCTTTAACAAAAATGGTATTATTGAGGAATGTTTGCATAAATTTTTTAAAAATTTCAGCTTTATTGTAGTTTTTTGCGATGAGCTCCTTTTGATGTAACTTTGGCAGATCCACTGTTAGTCTTCTCACAAATAACCATCAATTTAGATTCTTGTTTTTTATACAGGTTTAATGTACCAAAAATGTTTTATTACTACCAAACAATTTTCTTACTCTAGAGAAACAAATGTTTGAATTATTCTCAGGATAAGCTAGATGCACACAACATGCATGATACACTTGCACTCCTTATGCCGAATTTTTGCGCCACACCTGTAGCAATTTGCTAGAATAAAAATTATTTTTACGTTTATGCCCTTTATATCTTTTCCTCTCATAAAGTAAGAATCTGTCAGACACTGTATACAGTACAATTATAGAGTATACTGATGCCTGTAATTCTATGTGTTGTATTAACTAAATTTGAGGAGATTCATGTAAATATGGTGTTTCAATAATTTCACATCGAAAGTTTAGCGGGCAATAATAATTCAACTATATTTTACTTAATCTACGAATCTAATGAAAACATATTACACCGATTTGTAATATGGTACACTTTCATAGCAACCAGCTAAAATCTGTATCTTATTTTTGCAGTGATACAACTCTTAAAAGCACTCCATTATTCAGCACACTTCTAACTATTTAAAAGTCATTTAATTTCACATAGCATTACATGACCTCCATGAGCACCAACTTGGGAAAAAATAAATAGAATGCTCCTTGCAGCCTCTAAAAATTTATTTCAAGCCAAATTACTCATTATGAAGTCATGCCTAATTCTCAGATAATATCTGTGCTTATTTTACTCCTTACAAACGGAGAGCAGAAAAAATTAGGCAGGGCTTATATTTTGTCTCCCTGATCGGCAATTTAAACGTTGGATACAAAATAATAGTTAAATGTCAAACAATAGTTGATGTCAAAAAATTAAATTCTGTAAAATTTATTTGACCTATTTAATGAAAATATAACCTATAGTCTTGAATGATTTTGCAGGAAAATTTGAGATGAACGATTTAAATATTTGTGTTATCGAACTAATATTAAAAATTTAAACTCTGTACTGTAAACCCTACGAAATTTTTTGTTCCTTTTCTTATTTCTTCCAGGTAATCTTTAATTATTTTTTTATAAGTACTTTAAAAAACTTTAGTTTATAAGTATGTCTTAGTTGATATTTTTATTAATTAAGCGTTTCTTGCAAACTACTCTGATGAGTCTTTTCTTTCGCGTTGAGCTGATCACTTCCTTGTGACATATGTTACACAACCCAGAGCCCGTGGTCGTGGAAATAGCTATGGGTTTTTCTTATCAAATGCTTAACCTTGTGCTATGATACATTACAAATAATTTATTTAAATTATAATCTAATTAAATGTCTTATTCTTTAAGTGCTAAAATACATATATTCTTTCATTGCGCTTAGGTCACAAACCACGCTCAGCTCAGATTGAACGGCGAATCAGACACAAGTGTTACCCCAGTTTGAAAGGCCCCCTCTCCACCACTTCACTGAAGAAGTCTTCTTTTTAAGTTTAATTACCACTTTTTAATTAATTGTACATCTTAATTATGATCGGAGGTAAGACAGTGCCTGTCAGGCACTTCGAAGAATATAATAGCGTATGTAACACGCGGTTTATGACTTTACGTTTAACATCATCCTAAAAGTATTATTGGATTGTAATTTAAAAACATTTGAACCAAGCAGCAGATTTTAGTAACGAATCAGTAACTTGTAGATGTACATAATGCATTAAAGCTACATCTTATTAGCAAGTGTATCGTATATAACAAGGCGGATTGTCAAAGTATTCTTATAATGCGTTTGCATTTTCTATCTTCCTTTTGTCGCATGTAGTGACTTGTTATTAATATATTTTCCTCTCTCAGGGTATCTTTTACCAGTTAATTTTCAATAAATAACTTCATAAAAAAAGATTATTAATTCACAATGCAATCCGCAATTATTAATCCACAATTAAATATTTCGATATCTGAAAATGAACGCTGCCATTTCCCAAAAATCCGAAAACCCTATTTTGTAAAAACCACTCTGAATTTGATGAATATATTTTTTATGGTCAAAGCAGATGATAAAACCATTTAGCACCTAAAAGGCAATCAATTTTTGGGAAACCATTAAATAATCTGCAGAGTTCATAGTATCAGTTTAATCTGCCTTCAACATTAAAATATTTTCCTGGAGTTAAATCCAAAATTTTGTTCACAAGAAGAAACTCAAATGCTTCATTAAAAATTTTTACCTGCACTTAACACTTCAGATTTTACAAAATTAGTAACTGTCATTGAGGAATTATTCAAACACAGAACTTTCACATTATTTTTTCCTGCTTCAATCTTAACCAAATTCCGCTTTTCTTACTCTTAATACTCAACTCACCACCTGCATCAAATAACCATCTAACAGTTAACAGTTAAAATTTAAATGATTTTATATTTCTTTTAATTTCTTTTCCATATAAATTAAAGAATGATACATTCTCTATTATGGAAAAGAGAAATTTTACTCTTCAGATAATTTATCGTAAAGATTTTTATCGTATTCTAATAACGTAAACATAGTGCCACACTTTTCCTTTCCGTCTGCTCGAAAACGTAAACACGTAATACGCTAACAGTATATTCGAATATCTATTAATTGAGAATGAAATATACGCATATCTAGAGAGTGATATGTTTCAAAAATCAAATTTTGGATAATATTAAGTTGATTCTCACTGTTAAAACTTTTAGAAATAAGATATTTATTTTGTAAATAAATAACCACGCCAGTTTTATGAACTCTCATAACATGCAAAATAACTTTTCTCCAACTTATTGCTTACGAAATTCTGCTAAATTCCTTTTGTCCCATCAATATCTATTTCTATTTTTTGTATTATATATCTCATCTGAAAACACGCACTAATCTTGTGGATTTTTCAAATCTACTTTTATTTTTAACGTGCCTTTCTTTTTTATTTCGTAAATTTAACTTCTTTATGCTGTTCTGCATTTACAGAAAGGCTATTTTCAGAATTCTTTATATAGATTTAAACGAAAATATTGTTTGAAATATTTTCTTGAATTAAATATTTTAATTAAAATCATTAGGCATGCATTAGTTCAAGATACAGAAATCCGATATGTAGACATATAATACGGAAACAAACTGCAATTGAACCTGCTGATAAAAGACAATCCAAATCAGCCGAGGAAGCTGTACCTAAGAGTATTGAAATAGCTGCATACTAGAGAAATGTTTTGTTTTACCACCTTGGGTAACACATTTACCATTCAACAGGGAAATAGTATAGAAAATAAAATCAGATCTTCAAGTCATGCTAATGTTTTGATTTTATACTCGTATCAAGTAAAAAATTATCGTTATTATTTTATATTCAAAATTTTTATGGATTTTATAAAGTTCTGGTGTTGAAACTTTAACGTGCTTTATTCTCTAAATTTTTTTCTCCACTGTTCAAGCACGGAATAAAATTCGAAAAATTCTCAAAATTATCGAATTCCGGTTTTATTTTTTCGATTACTCTGTTCTGATTTTAGCATTATTTTTTTAATTTTATTTCTTTTGTTTCATCGGATTTACTTTTATTATTGTCAATCTGCATTATTATTTCATTGATAATTTAACGATTTAACCACGATAATTAAACATACCTACTAAATTTTAAATATTTCTACTTTTGTAATAATGTTTCTTTCATATTACTTATTTTTGTTTAAATTTATGGAAGTCTGAGTCTCTCTTTTTTTTTTTAATTTACTTCCCCATATACCTATTTTCCCGCATAACAATGGTGCATTTTCTTAAACACCCCACTGCATCAATTGTCTAAAGGTTGCCTTTGTTAACGAGTGGTGCATCAGATTTGGAAGAGTCGTCAATTCAAACTATTTCTAATACTGTTGATTTAGTGGGTCTTTTAAATTTTTAAATTAGTAATATTTCATATTGAAAAAAATTATTTGAAGCACTGACTTGGTACCAGGTACAATAAAGAATATCATTTTAACATTGTTCGACAGTTTTAAATTCAATTTCTACGATAGTAATTTAATTGGAAGGAAATTGTTTTCGATAATATTGTCGAATCTTATCAAATTACCTTTAAAATTATTGGTGATTAATCCATATAAATTTTATAATCATTCGGATTTTTAATTTTTATAGAAATAATTTTTATTACGTTATTTTTATTTATTATTTTTAAAGTAATTAATTTTATACATATATTTAATTTTCCACAAACAATTTTCTGTACATTTTTATATAAACACAACCACAAAGTAAATATCAGTCCCTTACGCAGTTGTGCATCGAAAATTTTAAATGATGAATGCATTATTTCTTGGAACGCTCCGCTTCAATTTGGTCATGGCTACCGTAATTACGTGGATAGATGGCAGTTATCCTATCCTAGCAAGGGTAGACAGTTTTTTGGTCTAACTCATATATACTTTGGAAAACCCTTAAGGGGACTCCTTCCTCAAAATAAATCTAGAAATGAGCTTCAGCGCCATCTAGCGCAGTTGTTTGGGGGCAGTCCTTCTTACAAAGACTGAAAGAACTGATTGGTGAATTTAAACTCATAAGTCACGCCAAAGCACCTGTTTACAAAGAAAAAATAGTTCCTATCTCAATGGGGGGCGAATTTTAAGTGGGGAATGAGAAGACCACTTAACCGCAATAGGGGTAAAGTGGACAATATAACCCCCCGCATCCTAATTTCCTTCCCCATGTTCTGACGTAGATTTTCTCCGCATATGTGGTCAGTTTGCTTGTCCCCTCTCGCCTTCCTGGAACTGTATGTCCGTAAATCTCATGGGTGAGGAAAAAGTAGGGCAAGCTCAAATGCTTCTCAAATTTGACACCGGAAGAAGAAGTGGATCTAGTGTTTGTTAGGTTCCTAGCCTAAATGGCCATGTACCTTCTGTTCCTAAGAAATTTTTCTACACCTAACTTTAGTTGAGATTAACATAATGATTTCAAGACATAAGGTTATTTAAACACAAAAGATTAAGAAAATATTTTGCTTAGGTTAAAGTGCTCCCAACGAGAGTTCTTTGCATGATATTGAATAAACATAAAAAAGAAAAATTTGAATACACATTACAAACAAGAGTGCAAAAAAATAATAATAATATTAAAATAAATAAATAAAAATTTAAATTACAGTTATATACATAGTAACAGTATTGATATAACTATATAAAGACAAAATATTTTTTTTTATTCTATTATATATGCATATATATAAATACAATTTTTTTTCCTTTTCTGTATTTTATTATATATATTTTTTAAGTATAAGAAGAAGAAGAAATTAATTTCTACTTTTTGGGAGGCAAATAGATAAGTTTGAATGTGGCTTAGCCCGCAGAACCGCCCTTGGTCTGTGGAAATTGGAAAGTTCATAGGGACTGTAGTTTTCAATTGCTTGAATTTCAGAGTTATCAATTTCATAAATATTGTTGTAGAAGCGAAAAGCAAGGAATTGGACGTATCTTGATAGGGGAAGGACACCCAAATTGTTTCTGATGTGTTCGTTTCTGATGTAGAAGTCTGATTGAGTGATCAGTCTAAGAAATTTACTTTGCTGACCCTCAAGAAGTTTCAGGTTCGTTTCCGCAGCACCACCCCAGATTGGGGCTGCATAGGTGATAATAGGGCGAAGGTATGATTTATAAATCAATAGCTTGTTAGCCATGGAGAGCTTTGATTTGTAGGCAATTAAGGGGTAGAGTAAAGTTTTGGCAGAAATAAATTTATTCTTAATTTTATTAATATGGGCTTTCCAGGTAAGTTTTTTATCTAACGTAAGACCGAGGTACTCGACTTTATTTGACCAGGGGACCGAAAAACCGCTTAGTTGAATCTGGGGGGGTAGAGTACGTTTCCTAGTAAAAATGACAGCAGTGGATTTGTTTGGATTTATTTTAATTTTCCACTTATTAAGCCACTCTTCAATGGCCATGAGGTGTTCAGTAAGGATAGCATGGATTTTCCAGTAGAGAGAGCTAGTGGACAAAACGGCAGTATCATCCGCAAACAAAATTTTGACACCGGAAATATCCGTTGTGAGCTTAGTCAAGCAATGAGAGAGAAAAAGCTCTGCTCGGAGATTTTGGGAAGAAATATTCTATTTACTGTTCAGCAAAAAAGTATACAGATGCATAAAAAATTTTATCAATTTTGTTATTATTCATTAAATGATCAAAACTTAATATCAATGTTCAAATAAAAATAAAAATATAAAATATACTTATTTATTTTTATTGATTTAATTTCAATTTGCTTTGATTTTACGAGATTTGATTCTTTTTTAATGGGCCTTATGAGAAAGCAAAACAGTTACTCTTCTCTCTAAGTAAACTTCACTTTTAAAAATATTTTCAAATAGACAAAAATGCCGAATTTCTTATCTCTCTTAAAAAAAGAGAAAATAATGTAGTTTATTTATTAACTTTGGAATAACTTTTCTAGCTTTATAAAATATTTCGATATAAAATGAACGGAAAATTCCGTATATTTCGCTTATAATTTCTATCAAAGCTTTTTGTAGGAATGGAAAGTCTACCTCTCTATTTGGATTGATCAGGCATCTCGACATTGTTTCTTGATATATTTCTAAGCAAACTTTAAAAACAATATAACCTATTACATAATCCGCACTTTTGAGTTCAAATATGGCGATATCATCATTCGTATCTGAAGAAGTAAATTCACTTCAAGAAAAATAGAGTCTTTAATTTAAGAATTAAATATAATCTTCACTTTGGGAAAAAGCAAATGATCTTTTTTGTGTGTATGTGTGTTAAAGCTTAGCCTCTCAACAAATTAAAATAGAATGTGTTTCTCAATAAAATCATAAACATTACAAAATACTCTAAATTCCCCGAAATGTCGTAAAATAGATTAGGGTCTCACATTTCATCTAAATTCAATGTATATACCATTTTCAAATTTTTTAAATTTTCTTCATCTGTAACAAAATTTCAGAACTCCAGATATCCAACATCAGAGCTCCAAGCTTGCAGCCAAATTTATAACATCATCTTTAAATATTGTTTTCATAATTATTCTTAGCTAGCGTATTTATTCTCATTTTAACTCGAAAAAAAATCATAAAATTTTGAAGATAATGATCTTATACTTTTTTATTATATATATATATATATATATATATATATATATATATATATATATATATATATATATATATATATATATATATATATATATATTGTGATGTCTCACTGTCAACTTCAGAGCCTCTGATGGGGGAGGGTGAGTAGGGAGACGGTTGGTGCCACGAAGTCTGACGAATCTGTGTTTTGTTTTGCTTTGTATTACTGATACTGATTTTCGTTCGAGATGCAGGCGCGAGAGATGTAAGCGAACCCCGATATAACTCCTTTGTAAATTTTGTTTCTTTATTAATTAAATGTGTTTGTTTAAAAATTTGGAGTCTTTAGTTTGTTTCATAACAATGTATATATATATATATATATATATATATATATATATATATATATATATATATATATATATATATATATATATATATATATATATATATATATATATATATATATATATATATATATATATATATATATATATATAATAATAATAATAATTTTCTAAACTTTCACTTGTGTATGCTTTAGACCAAAATGCATAAAATTTATAAAAATGAAATTATTTGATTTAAATTTCTAAAAGAAATAAAATATTTAAATACATACTTATATAAATATAAATTGTAATCACATATTCTTTTTGTTAGTATATTAATATATTTAAAAAGATGTAAAATAAATTATTATGTAATTTTTATTCTATGTAAGAGATTGAATAAAAAATTATTCATGCTCTAAAGATAAAGTGTGGAGAAATTTCTTCAAAGATGTGCATTTAGTAGTTCAAGAAATGTGATAAGAATGCGCTCGAGTATGTGTATTTTTAGCAGAATGATGTGATAGAATTCACATCCCTACCAATACACCCCTTCATCGTAATTTCTCGGTTTTTTTTTCTTGATAAATTCAATTTTTCGTTTTATTTAATTTATTGGGAAGTTTTAAAATGTTGTACTTTACACTTGATTATGAAAAACTTTTTCCGCTGAACAACAGTTGCTGATAATTTATTAATCTTTTTTTTAATTCTTATTTTTTACGTGATACTTATAGCCTATTTTAACACATTACGCAATTTACAATTAAATAGTGCTATCAACAGCAGTAGGAAACAGTAATTACTCTGAAATTCTTCAGAACAATATTATCTTTAAAAAATAACAATAAATTATATATTTTTAAGCTTAATGAAGAATAATTGTCAACCAATATGTAATAAACTAATAAAATAATAAGAACTCTTGTAGAAGACTTTTATGAGTGTTTCAGGACGAGTCTTTCGGACAGCACTTGATGGATTTCTTCTCCCGCGGAGCAGCACACCACATGTTGCCAGTCTAGCTGGCACAAAACAATAACATTTCTTCCCCCCTTTCGAGGAACCATTTTCTACCGATCAAGTTTCCTTTTGGCAGTGGTGAGAGATTTCGGCTTTTTATGTCCAAATTCATAAAATTTGAATGTAGCCAGGACGGAAGTGTTGTGCTCCGGGAAACCACATGTAGGTCCAAGATTTCTCCAGCCCCTACAAGGTCTTACAATTTGTATCCAAGCTTTCCCCCAACATCTGGAATTCCATATGCAAGTAATAATTGAATATAGAATTATAATTTAATATAGAGATTTCAAAAAATACTTGACTTTCCAAAAGCCTCATTTGAAGCTTTTTTTTTTTAAATAAATCTTCCTGATTGTCATATCGATCCTATACGTAATATGCACCGAACCAGTAATATAAAATTCGTAGGAAATTTATATCTACAGAGAGAGAAAATAAAAAAGGAGGATACAATTTTACAAATGTATTATATGTAATGCATGTCAAATTTTTAGTTTTTAGAATTCTAAAACTGCATGCCATGACTCACAACATGCATTTTTTAAATGCTAGAATATATTTTGAAAGATTTAATTTTGGTGCATTGATGTCATGTTTGAATTAATAAAAGTAACATTTACGATACTCTGAGAATGTTCTATAACACATTTGTTCAAGAGTGTATCCCAATTTTCTACACTTTACAAGTTTCATAATAACTAATAAGTGGGATATTCTTCCTAAAATTTTGAATTGTGTAAGGCCTATGAACATATTTATTATTGTCCCAAACATCATCGAAACATACGTATTCCGATTTAGAAAAGAATGCTTTTACTTACCAAGAATTCGAACTTAGAAGAAATAACCTCAAAATCAAAAGAAATATATATATACATACATACATATATATACATACATACATATAAACACACACTCACACACACACACACATATATATATATACATATATAATATTATTTATTTTTATATTTATTAATAAACAATTTTTATATTTTTCATGGATAAATAAATATTTCGTAGGTATTGTTGAAATGTTAAAGTTAATTCTGCATCCAAAATCAGTAAGCAATAAACTTAGAATCAAATATAAAAGTAAGAAAAACAACAAACTTTAAGAAGTTTTTATAAAATAAAGATTAAAAAATATGGAATTGAAGAATTTTGCAATGGCTATAGATATGTATTGCAATATCATATCATGTAGATATACATCTTGAAAAATTGCATCAAAAATATAAATAAAGAATTAAAAAAGTACACTACATGAGAACTGTATAAATTTTATATTTTTTCAATAGATTTAGCTGTTTAAAGTCAATGTATATAATGTCCATAAGCCCATCATTTCTCGTGAAAATAATTGCAGGACCGCTCTGGAAAGATGAAGATTCGTCTCAGGGAAATCACAGAGCCCCTCGTATGTAGTAAAGGGGAAGGAAATGTCCCTTCTCGCGCCAATTTAGAAGCATAATTTTACAGGAAGATACCGGATACTAGGAACACCCACAGCGTTTGCTGGGGGTGAGGGAAGGGAACACACAAATTATCTCTGATAGAACTGCGAAAAACCAAACTTCAAATTTTAGTGTGTGAGGAGGAGCTTGTTGACTAAAGCATGCAATTGATTGGATTGATTTTTCAAACAACCAAGTATTCATCCGCCATGTGGGCGTTGCTAATTTTTGCGAAAAATTTTAAGTTTTATGCGGACAAATACAAAAATTCTATCGTAGATAAAGTAAAAATAAAATTTTGTTGGGATTTATAAATATATGTACACATTAAGTCTGTTTTTAAAATTTCTAAATTTTTTACTATTTTTAAGTTATTAATGTTTTAAGGATATTATCAAATTACTGAGCCAATTTAAAAATAGTTAAAATAATTTTAAAAATAAATTTCAAAACAAAATAAATTATTATTTTTGTGCATTAGTAAAATCTACAAAAAGTGAAGGTATAGCTATAATAGAACTTGAGAAATATGTATTTCAATTTCTCCATAGACTTAACATTAGCGCTCGTTTTCAATATGGCGCGGTAGGAATCCCCTTAAGAGATAGCGATCATTAACGAAACTTCGGAAAATTAATTATAGACTTTGAATAGTACACTTTTTTTACTATTTTATTCCTTCAGACCTTCCTTATTATGAAATGGGATAAAAAAATGCTTATCACATACCTTGATATTACACGCATGCAAAATTTTTGAATGAATTTAAAAATTCATTAAAAATTCTAGTAAGCCAAAAGTACAAATATTTGTGCAGAAATTTTATTGTTCATTATTTAAAAAAAAGTCTCTAAGTCTTCTCAAATAGAGAATATGTAAACGCACGCTATTATACATTTAATAAATCCCCCATGTTCAATAAGAAGATACACCTGCTAATCACAATGATTTACCTCACAATTAACATTAACAATTCACTGAATCCTTATATAAAGTTGAAATCCATTGATACTTTATTTCAGGTCTTTCATAAGGCACTTATAATGAACACAAGTACGACTCCTTGCAGATTCAGGGACACCGGCGTCTAAGCAAATAATTTACCTTTTACTTTTGTTTTTTCTTTTTTCACCCTTCGAAATAATGTTCATGATTAATTTTTATCAATTTCTTTAGGGTAACGATGAATTCATGAAAAATCTTCACAAATCACTGTTCCTGTTTAGAACTCTGTACTTCCTACATATCATTAATTTTTATTTTGTTTCATTTTCTGAGGATGTCCATTGAATCTGATCTGTTTCCGAGGTCGAAAACGTGGTCAGGATGCCGAGCTGTAGGATCCAGAACTGTTAATACATGTCGCTGGTTGACAGCGAGCAAGGCGTATGGTTCCATACAACAAAGAGTAAGCGTTTTTAATGAGAAAGAGAGACTTACTGATGTACTGCGGACGCGCGAATGGGTGCTCCGCCAATAATTGCTTCGATAATTATTTGACAAGCCATTGTTACTAGTGCGAGTAGGCACTGTAGGAAAATAGCTTTGTCTTTTTAAATGTTATTGTTTGTCCAATATTTGTAAAAATGAAGTGTGTTCGTTTCTTAAAACTGTGTTTTGTTTACAAACTATTGACACTCTACAATTTTCTAGGAAATAAGTTGTGATTGAATTGATTGATGATTGCAATTAGTTGTGATTGAATATAGTGATGATTGAAATTAGCTGTGATTGAAATAATGGAACTGTGGATAGAAATACGCTGTGAAGATTATACTAATTGAATTAAAATCCGAATACGAAGTCTACAACCTCAGGTTAACAGCAACAGCTGAGGTAAAGTACTTTTTCTATTTTTAGTGTGATCCGTTGTTCTTTTCTGGAAAAATGAGTAATTCAGTAATTTACTTAATAATATAAGGAAACAAGAGGTAAGAGTGATTGCAGAAGAATTAGGCTTGAATGTTCCAGCGGAAGCTAAAGTTATAGAGATTAAAACTATTATTGAAAATTCCGGTATTTTGAAAACTGATCCCGAATTTGTGAAAGGTATAGTTAGGTTGATCACAGAAGATCAAAGGAATAAAATATCAGATGAACAATCTCAAATCGAGTCAGCAAGGATTAAATTAGCTCAAATCGAAAGAGAAATTTAGCTACATAACTTAAAGCTGCGTTCAGTTAGTGAAAATATAAATCACGCAGGGAACAATTTTGAATCGGCATCAGAAAGCCTAGAAAATTTGAAAAAAACTCTCTCCATATTTGTGCAAGAAAGGCCAGAAGCTCTTCATTTGCTTTTCAATCCCTTGTAAAAGCTTATAGAACGAAAAATGTTGCATCTAAATGCAAATCGGAAATATGGATTAAATTATTAGGTGATAAATGTAACAATGTTTTGGCTTATGCTACTGAAGCGGAAATTTCTAATTATGATGAATTAAAAGAATTAATTTTAAAACAATTTCTCAGCCTACACCATAATTTTAAAAATGCGCAAAAATTTTCTACAGAATCCCATGTAAAATTCGCTTCACGGCTTAGCGCAACTTTGGTTATTATTGTAGACTAAGGGAGGTTAATGGTTTTAAAAAATTGTGTGATCTTATGGTGTCGGATAAATTATACGAAATTCTTGATTTTAAAATTAGAGAACACATTAGCATTCGTATAGGTCAAAATTGGTTTACTCCAAATGAATTGGGAAGAGAATGCGATTTATTTTTTCGGCAAGAACAAAGCCAGAAGTCAATAGCTCACGAACCAAAAGCTATGAGAATAAAAGGTCTAGTTTCAATAAAAATATCAAAAGAGAACAAATACGTAACTCCGCGTATCAGAGCACTAAATCCGAACGAATGTTTGCGGGGAAATGGGGAAAAAGTTTCATTATTCCTGTGATTGTCCTAAGCACAAGAATAAAAATGAAAATTTAAAAGATAGTCAGAAAAACACTGTAACGGAAGTGTAAACTAAATTAGATAACAGCGTAGAAAATCGGTTAGAATTAATAGAAATATTCATTGATGGCAAAAAAATAAGTTGCTTAAAAGATTCAGGAATAAGAAGGTGATTAAAAACTCGTTTCCGATGGCTCAAATAGAGAAAGTTTCAGATCATTTAGGGGAAGCAAAGGTTTTCTCAATGTTACATTTAAAGAACGGATTTTTTCATGTTCCTGTAGAAGAAAAAAGTTTACTAAATACTTGGTATTTATAAATCATACAGGTCTATATAAATTTATGAAAGGTCCATTTGGTTTGCGTACATCGCAAGTGTATTTCAAAAGATATATTTGCAATGTGTTTAGAGACTAAATGAGGGATAATTCAGTTGTAGTTTATATGGATGATTTTATTATACCGTCGCGTGATGAGGAGGAAGGTTTAGAAAAATTAAAACGTGTTTTGGCAGTAATTAGAGAATATGGGTAGAGATTAATTTTAAAAAATGTGAATTTCTTAAAAGAAAAATAGAATTTTTAGGATATATTATCGAGGATGGTACAATTCGCCCTTCGTCTGAAAAGACAATTGCAGTTCAAAATTTTCCAGAGCCCAAAAATCTTAAGCAGATTCAGAGTTTCTTAGGTCTTACTGGATATTTTAGAAAATTTATTACTAACTATGCTATAGTTGCCAAACCATTTAGTGATCTTCTTCAAAATGGTGAAGAATTTAAGTTTGGAGTAGCTCAAGAAGAAGCTTTCAATAGATTGAAAGAACTTTTGACAACAAGTCCTGTTCTGCATATTTTCAGACAAGGAGCCCCACTGGATTTGTATACGGATGCAAGTAGCTTGGGATTCGGTGCTGTTTTGCTACAAAAATCTGACGATGGACAACTTCATCCTATTCATTACATGAGTAGAAAAACCACCCTGCAACAAGAAAAGCTATGTATTTACGATTTTGAAGTATTAGCTATAGTGGAAGATATTAAAAAATATAGAAATTATTTATTGGGATCTAAAATCAAAATTGTAACAGACTATGATGCTTTCCAAAAGACAATGTTTAAAAAAGACATCTCTCCTAAAATAGCTCGGTAGGCTTTACTTTTGGAAGAATTTGAATATAAAATCGTTCATAGATCTGGGAAACAAATGAGACATGTAGACGCCATAGTTAGAAATACCATTTTGATGGTTACTGGTTCTCTGGGAGAACTGACTGCCAGAATTGCAGCTGCGCAAAACAGTGATGAACATCTCCAGTTGCTGAAATCCTAAATCGAGAAAGGGATAAAGGAAGAATACGTTGTGAAAAATGGAGTATTATACAAGTACGACAGTGATCAAGAATTACTTGTGGTACCAGAAACATTAGAACATGACATCATTCGAAAAGTTCCTAACAGAGGACATTTTGCTGTGTCTAAGACGGAAGATCTTCTCAACCAAGATTTTTACATTCCTAGCCTTAGAAAACGAATTGAAAAAGTCATCATGAAATGTATAGAGTGCATTTTGTGCGAAAGAAAACGTAGAAAAGGTGAAGGTATACTCAACCGTATACCGTAAGAAAACACACCCTTAAGTACTCTTCACGTCGATTTTGCACGATGTTCCGTCAATTGATAAGAATTACAACCATATTCTCACAGTTGTGGATGCATTCACAAAATTCGTCTGGCTTTTTCCTGTAAATTCCACATCAACTGAGAATGTGTTACAAAAACTCAAAGTTCTTCAATCCATTTTTGGTAATCCATACAGATTTTTTATTGTTGGAAAGAAAAATAATTGTAGAAATGATGACTGCATAAACAAATAGAGTTCATTTACAGAGACAATATTTTTGCTTCTACAAATAGCTTATAAACTGAATACTAAAAAGATTTACCTGATTATAACTCCAATTTAATCAGGCGGATTGATGTAATAGCTTTGAATTCATTTTAAACTGTTGATCTGGCGTAATTAGCCTTCGTGTGCAAAAAAAAAAAAAAAAAAAAAATACCATTGTGAGCGACAAATAAACCAAATCAAACTAAACTTTCAAATGAACTAGAGTGTATATGATGCTAATAAGCACTTGACTGACTAATTAATGTTTAAAGTTTTGTAGTATATCGTGTCAGAGAGAATTTCGACTATAGCAGGTGTGGAATTTGCTTCTACCATCTAGATACGAGAAAGATTAAGGTATTAAAATGTGGACATTTTATATATTTATACTACAAAAGGAAATTATTGTTACGTTTATAAAAATATTGCATTAGTATTTAAATTTAAAAATACAAGTGCATCGAAGTATTTATGTGATTTACAATGATTTTTAAATTGCAAGAAATAATTATTTACTTAAACTACTTAAATAATGATGTCAATCTAAATATGTTTATTGTTAAAGTAAAGGGAATGAATTAAAATGAAATCATTCTATATTACGCACATAAATACTTGCTCATACAAGGAAAACAAGTGAATTTTACATTATTCTCATGCATTAAAATGTATAATGTATGATTAATGTTTTAAGAAGAGAAGAAGCAATGAGTTACATTCGACTTCTGGAAATGCAAAAATCGTAAAAATATTCTCTATTGTTTATTTTTTGCTTATATTTTTTGCCCCCTAAGAAGTTATAACTCACGATCAGTCCGTCATTTTAAATTACGGCCGAATCTTATTTTTCATTCTGCTTGGAAATCCTTAAAATTTGCATCTCTTGAATTACTGCAAATTTAATAGTATAGTCCATTGGTCTCACTGTTTAATCTTATATTATTTAAATACCTAATTTCTTATGATGGTATGTGCGATTTATAAAACCATGTTCCAAAGAAAATACTATTTATGACTAGCATATAAAAAGATATTTTTTCTCTCAACAATGTTGTTGATTGTATCTGAAACATGTACAATGTATTCGAATTCCTGAAAATTTAAAATTTCTTTCGATTATAATATCTAAATTTAATTTCAATGTCATTAAAAATGATGAGGGTATCTAATGAATTATTTTGACTAGCAACTTAATAGAGAAATCTTACTCTGCAGTTTTTAATCGTGTGTAGTTTTAAATATGACAAAGTGTTGAATGAAATCTCCAGTTAGGAATCTTTACTTTTGGAATATGGCTAAAGTTACGTCTAACGGTTTATTCAAACATTGCGGATTATGTTTTCTAAGAGTACTTTTTTTTTACCTAAAATTTCCTTCATATAATAAAGATTATTGCAATCCCAATTATTTAAAAAGTTTTACTTTTTTCTATGAAGAAACTTTTTTTAATTATTTTATTTAATGCATCTAAATGTGTTTGGCTTTTAAGTAAATATTTTATATTTTTTAAAAAAAGTTATCTTCAAAAGAAAAAGGAAAACAATATTGATTAATGCAAATATACATTTTTTATAATATTTTCAGTTATATCGTAAGAATGATCTATAAATTCCTTGCCATGTCAAATGTATTTTGAATTTTAAATGATTTTAAATCACTAATTTTCTTTGCTTTTAACGTGTATATTTAAAAATCTAAATGCCACAAAAATATATTTTTTACTTTTAAAGGTTATTTTAAATGAAAAATTGACATTAAATGACAAATGTAGGCATACTTTTATGTTTGAAAATTTAGTGATGAATATTCACAAATCATTGATATTTATTTACTAACGAAGAGACTTTAAAATAACAACACGTATATATATATATATATACTCATGAATATAACTAAATCTTACATATAGTTCAACAGTTCGCAAGTTCAATTCTTAACTCGAACATGGACATCTAAATGTTCATTGGATACTTTAAAGTGCAAATTCGATTTAAATGCGTCTTATGACGTAGATGAGGAGAATGCTGCAAGATACTTCAGCATCCGCCACATATACTGAACTAATTTTAAAATTCTAGTTAAAAAAAATACAAAATTGTAAATATAATATAAAGTAATATATTTTAAAAATTACTTTATTTACAAAGTTATAGGAAGAAATATAGAAAAACATATATTCTTATCTATAAAATGCATAACATTTTCACTTTTTGATTTTAGTATATACAAATTAATTTTTGCATGTAGAATATATTAGTTTTCTAAAATTTTAAGCACATACATCTTAAATATTTTTAAATAATTTTTTTTCAAAAAGCTTCAGCACTGTAGGCAATATCTTTGAGACTTTGTTTTAGTTTTTTTATATTTTTTTTCACTTTTGTGTTGCAATTAATAAAAATCTGTTGACCTTCGATTTTTTGTGAAAGTCTTGCAGCATCTTTTTTCTTTACAAGTCTTAAAGTGTGATCAGACAATCTTGCACGCATTTTGTTATATTTTGAACTCGAAAACTGAACCCGCTAATGGCTAGAGTTACTGAATACTTCAGTATGTTTTTAGATACAAATGTATCACCAGAATTTTTTCATATACAGCTGTGAAGACTTTCATTTGAATTTTGAGTTTTTGCAGAAGCACAACGAAGAAGAATGTCATTAGAGGCCAGTCTTTGGTACACTGATAGTAACTTCTCGACAACTTTTTCTGAAAGTTTAGTCTTCATCACTGTGTGACTTAGTGGTGTCTCATTGCATGCCACAGCTCTTTGATAAAAAGCACCATAATAAACGTCCCGATGGAAGTTTCTTATGTTGGGGCTTTTTATCTAATGACATACAGTGGTAAGAGTCGTCAAAATTTGAAGTTTTCATCTTTTGAATATCAAGAGCAATAACTTTTATTGCTTTCCGATACAAATTTTGGAGTTTTACAACAGTTTCTTCTTTTAAATTTCCTTGCTTTCGAACACTAAGTGTGATACCTTTCACTCTCCATTCTATTATAACAATACTAAGTTCTGTTCCAAGTCTTTCCGCAACATGATTAATACATTCTTCCTTAACAATTGGAATATCACTATATGTTTTTCTTCGTATAAGTGAATAAATGTTTTAGAATCACAATCACATATAATTGTTATGTACAACCTATTATGTGAAAGCGAACAATTCCAAATTTATGATGCAGCAGCCATTTCCATGCTCCCAGATGATCCGCTGAAGTTTTTTGGCAGTATTCTCTGTGTCCTTTCCAAATGTGGAATTCAGCACTGTGTTCCCCGAGAACTCGAGGTGCAACTGAACACTCCGAACAGTACTTCGACATGATTTCAAAGTCAACTACTAAAACTGGGATTGAATCAATGGCAATTCCAATACTATGTAAAGAAGTTTGACCTCGTTTCTGCCAAGTTCCATCATAGGAAACAGAAATATGAAACTGATCCGTAGAATTTAAATTTGAATATTACTCCAAATGTGCTTTCATAACGGCAATGTGGCTTACTTTTATCATTTCATTTCGAAACCCTTCATTTTTTTAAACTAAAGAAAAGAAATATTTAGAAAATGTATTTTATATCTATGTTTGTACAATCCAGTGTTCGATAGATTGATTCCATTTCTGCATGGCCTTTTCAAAAGCTCAAAAAAGCAGCCACAACTTTGTTATGGACCTCAAATTTTCGTGAGTAGGGTTCTCTAGAAGTAGGAAAAGTTGAGATAAAATTTTCTTTGTAAGATTTGCTGGACATTTCTAGTTTCACTGAAAAACCATAACTTTTCTTAGTGGATACATACATCTATAAAGCAGACACCACAATTACTGCATTTCAAATTCCTTAGAGGACTGGAAAAAAGCTTTTTTTTCATCACAACATACTCATTTCCACTTGCAGGCGGAAGATCATTACGCAAATCTGTTAAAAATATTATGTATATATATTTTTTTAATACATTAAATTTGAAAGTCAGGTGAAATTGCCAGATTTGTTTTAAAATGCTGTAATACAGTGGAATGAACTAATTCCTTACAATCATTAACCTTTTTTTCTCACTTTGATTGTTTCAAAATTTTCTCTATGTTTAACTGTTCATTTGTTATCATAGGGATTTATTGTCAGTGTTTGTCTTTGTTTTGGGTGTATTAATCCTCTTTTGAGAATTTTTTAACCTTTGAGTTGTTTTTAACTGCTCAAATTATCTTTTTCCTTAATTCCTCAGCAAAATTGTAGAAATATTAACATTGTAAATTAAAAATAGTACAATTTGCATGTAGCCCATTTTAATTATTTTTTCGAAATTAAAAAACAAATTCTGGCAACTTCACCTGCCTTGCATACTCCTCCTCTTGCTGGAGACTTTGATTTATTTTGGCTGGAAAGTTTCCAGAATATGTTTTAGTTACATATTCATTGTAAAATTTATATAAATTACTTCATTAATTTGGTTTAATAAATAAATAGTAAAGGAAAAAATCCTCACCTAAAACTTAAAAAATATTAGACATGTTCATACTTTTTTTTTAAATTTTAGTTTGTTAAGAAGCTTTAGTCTTAATTATTTGACCTAGCATTTGTGATATTAAATACAGATTTTTATTTTGAGTAGGTTTTCTAATATTATTTATTCAAATTTTTTCTTTGATTAGCTTAATATATATAATTCTAATTCCTATAATTTTTGTCTCCTTGATCATTTATTCAATTATTAAAATTTTTATACAAAAATTATTTTTTGTTTGTAAATTTAGGTTGTGATGGTAGTTGGTGAACCATCCTTGATGGGCGGAGAATTCGGAGATGAAGATGAACGCCTCATCACTCGACTAGAAAATACTCAATATGATCCTTCAGCTGTTACTGCCAATGGATTAGAAGATGGAAATGAATTTTCTAGAAACCCTGTTGGTCCAGGACAAAATCCTGGTGGTGGACCACCCCCACCATCATGGTCTGGATGTCCTCCAAACCAGCCACCCTCCAGTCCTGGATGTCCTCCAGACCTGGGTCTGTGCCTCAACAACAAAACCAAGAAGATAAAAAACCATCTCCAGCTATAAGCCAATAAAAACGATAAACATTTTGAAAGGATTTATAAATAAAAAGAGAAATACATGTTGTTGACAGTCAAAGACTTTGTGAAAAAGTATTAACAGCTCTTCCGAAACATTTTCTGTGTGGATAAGTTATCATGCATTTTTAAGTGTGTTCTTCAAAAAACGATGTAGCGCAGCAGAGCAACATTTATTAGACATTGTATCCTCTCCTTGAATAGTGTTGTCGAACTCTTGTACAAATGCAAACCGAGGCCATCGTGTTTGTTGTTTTTAAAATGGTGACGAGATTTTATAATGTGGGGGTGATTTTAATTTCATTGCAAAATTAAAGGATGTACATATTCTTAATTATACAGCTGATTTTACATTTTATACAGCTCACAATTTTACATTTGAAGTCACTGAATCATCCAGAGCTGACTGTTACGTCTCTCTCAGTATTTCGGTACCTCAGAGAATTTATTCCGCAGATTTTTAAGCGATGCACCGGAATCAATAAAAAAAACTTCATATATAAATCTTTACCAGCTTTATATTTGTAGTTACAAATTTGCAACTGCAAACTTCAATACGAGTCTTTCTTTTTCATCCAATGATAACGGAAAAACAAATGTACATATATATTTACTAAAAATTAGGAAACTGGTAGAATATTAAATATTTTTGTTATATAATGTATTAATATGGCATTTGTGTAATATTTTACTTATATTTTTATAATACAAAACTAATCCATAAGGTAATTGTACAGAAAAGTAATACATAACAGCTTTATTTCTCTTAGCTTTTACATTTTTAATTGCTTTGTATATAATTATCCTTAAGTTAAATAGATCAGTCTACCTGCTTCTAACAACTTGACCACGCCTCTTTTTAGGCAAATCCATGAATTTTGAAGAAATACATGTGAAGTTCTTTCAACCCTAAGGCTTGTTTCATCCCTTTTTTTCTAATTTATTATATATTGAATCATTTCAACATTTAAAAACTCGTATAAACAAATTACTACTAAGCCCAAATTCAAAAAGCCCCGAAGGGAAATTTCGGGAAGCAGTTGGTTACTTTGTAGAATTTCTTGGAAGAATAATTTATTTTCATTCATATCGTCAGGTAAATTTTTTTTGTGGTTCTCCTATTACATATTTTGTAACGCATTGAGGATAATTTAGATATCGTTTTTTATGTATCATTCCAATCACACACATTCGCAAAATCGTTAAGCCTAGAATTTTACTTTCATATGGCATTTTCAAAACTCATTCCAAAAATATCTTAAATTACTTTTATCAGTTAAATTAAATGTTAAAAAAATTAAAACCCTTCCACTTTACAGTGAAACCAATTGGAACAAATTTTAAAAAGAACTCAATAAACTTCACACCAATTAAAACTTAACTTTAAAATAAAATCAATAAAATTATGAATAACATTAAACCAACTTACGAAAATTCAACACAAAAACAACCTCTTGAAAGATCCCATCCCCTGCTGAAATCAAAAATTCCATAAAGAAAGTACCAAGAAACAGAGATTTAAGAAGAAGAAAAAGTCACTTCAATGAACAATCAAGAATCAAGAATCACATAGTAAAACCAGAGCATTTAGCAGCGAAGCTGCTTTTACTCTTTCATCTGTAATAGGTTGTCGTGGAATAAGAGGAAAGGTGGCGAGTGGGAGGAGTCAAGATCGTAGAAGAAGAGGAAGAAGGGGTCCGGGGTAAGGGACCGGTCTCTGATTGGTCGGCAGCGCTGAGCCGAGTTAATGATGAGCGCTGAGTTAATGATGAGAAGGTCATCATCATTCCTTTTGGGGAAACTGAAGGCGATAGTCGTTATTTTTCCTGCTCTCTCTTTTCATTGCGAATACTCCCTTTATGGGTGCCGTAATATAATTTTTGTTTTCCAAAGCCAAGCGACGTACTCACACCTAGCTAACTTAGTCCTGGGTCACTGAGGGCGAATTTTGGTAGCTTAAGTTTTCTCTTTTTTGACCAGTTGCTCACACCCTGTTAATTAGATCAGGGTCACTGAGCGGTCAGCTCTCTTTTTCCTTGTTCTCCCCGTTCAAGGAGATCCCTTATTCTCTATGTCGGTTGTTGTAGATTCCAACAAGCCCCCTTCGGAGGTAATTATGGATTCACCAGCTTCTCCTGATGTCCCCGCCCCCATTCCGGCTAATGACCAGGGTTCGGATAACAAACTTCCTGTTGAATTCACCAACAAAGCTATTACTCACCTTATCCCTTTCTAGTTGGACTTTAACTATACGGACAGTTTTCAGCGTACCATTAGTACCACGGAGCTGGCCACTCTCACTGCAGACTATGACAAACTTCAAGAAATCATCTCTGCCATTGGTCCTATCAACGGTGTTAGCCCCTCCTTCATCAATTTCCAATCTAAATTACTTAACCTGGAATTGAAATTACTCAGTCAAATTGCTGTTGTTAAGCAACAAAAAGCTGAAGAAGAAGTCAAGCAGCTCAAAGCTTCCCTTCTTAATCCCTCTGCTGTTCCTTCTAGTCCTAGCAAGAAGACAAAAAAATCTAATAGGAAAAGAAAAATTGATAACAACACTCCAATCCCTACTGCAAATAAATTCAGTGCTCTTGAGCCTGAGGAATTTCCTCCGCTACCATCTGATGATAATGATATGGACATTGAAAAGGATTCTCCTTCCACAAATTCTTCATCAAAGCCCATCAAAATTCCTACAGTAGCCACGCCCACTACTAATCCTACTGTCAATAACGATGTCCAAACCTCCATGAAAATTCCTCCTGTCTTCATCGATGATAGAATCAATGGAAACAAGATTGTCAATGACATTAATACTAAACTTAATGAAAAAATCAAGGCAACCATTACTAAAAACTTTTTAAAACTCCAACCAACCTCAGTTGAAGACTACCGTACCATCAACGATTATATCAGGCAACATAACATTCAAGCTCATACTTACGAGCTTCCTACTGATAAGTCCATCAAAGTAGTCATACGTGGTCTACCTCAGGATTACCCACCCACAGATATCATCAACGAATTGGAATCTAATGGATTTGATGTACTACTTGTCACACAAATGCGTCGCCGCCAGAACAATCTTAACATGCCTCTTTTCATTGTTGAACTACCTAAAAATGCAAATAGTCAAAAAATTTACAACAATGTGCAATATATTGGATCTTGGAGCATCTCCATTGAAGCTCTAAGGAAGAAAAGCTCTCCTCCCCAGTGTTATCGTTGCCAAGGCTTCTTCCACAATTCCAAGTATTGTCATCGTCAACCTAAGTGTCTGAAATGCGGGCAATCTCACCTTACTACCTCTTGTAAAAAACCACTTGATACTGCCCCCACCTGTGCACTCTGCCAAGGAAGTCATACTAGCAATTATCTAGGCTGCCCAAAAAATCCCATTAACTGGCAAAGTTCTCAAACACCCGTTGAAAACATCTGGGAAAAACGTAAAGCCCAACTCAACCAAGCCACGCCTCCAGCTCAAGATGAACCTCCTATCACTGTACAGAATTCAACCTCTCCTTCTCTCCACACTCAAGTCCAGTCTCATGATCTTCCTCCTGCTAATTTAATCTCCAATACTCAAGCTAATTTTATTAATGGAAATACTAATGTACAATACAATATGCAATCTATTCTAGTAGAATTTCAAAAACAAATGTCAAACGTAATGAATAACTTTATTATTCATTTAAATAAAATCAATAACATCAATGTAAATAACAAAATTTAATCCTTCTATTCTACGCATTATGTCATGGAACGCAAATGGACTAAAAACCAAAATTAACGAACTTCATGATTTTATTTCCGACTGGGATCCGGATATTATAGGAGTCCAAGAAACCAAACTCAAACCAGGAGATAAAGCTAATATTCCTAATTACAACTGCATCAGATCTGACCGTCTCACTCATCGTGGTGGTGGTACTGCAATTTTCGTTAAAAATAAGTTCAAATTTGACTTCGTAGATTTCAACCTTCAAAACATTGAATGCTCTGCTGTCTTGCTTTACTGTCATAACAATAATACTCATTTTATAAGCAATACTCCCTTATACACCAGTATCGAACCTACGAACCTCTGTGAAATAACTCAAGTTATCAAGAATATCAAAGTAAAAAAGCGCAAGGTGCTGATAACATCACCAACAATATGATTAAACAACTTCCATTGGATTATATCAAGAAATTAGGCAAGATTTACAACAACTGCCTATAATTTTCTATCTTCCCCTAACTGTGGAAAACTTCAACAATAATACTCTTCCCCAAACCTGGTAAAGACCCCAGAAAACCTGAGAATTTTCGACCAATCAGCTTACTTCCTACATTAGGAAAAATTTATGAAAAAATAATTCTAAATTGAATGAAAGATTACATTAAACTTCTTCCTACTCAACAGTATGGCCTTAGAAAAAATCTCTCCAATGTCAAACAACTTGTTAGGATAACCGAAATAATTGGTAATAACATGCATAAAAAAATTTATACAGCCATGACTATGTCAGATGTTTCTACAGCATTCGATAGAGTTTGAAGGACTCTATCGAATGCTGACTCATTTTGATGAAGGACTCATTTTCAAATTTATCAAACTTAATGTATACTCAGATATCATTCACCTAATATATAACTCTAT